>PVKY010000887.1:0-38330 GCA_004027775.1 Bradypus variegatus | reverse complement strand
TAGATTCTCACCTGTTGGGGTTGCTCGGGCTCATTCTTAGGGCCAGGCTCTCCTCCACAAGCCTGTTGGCCAGGGCTTTGGGCTGGCAGAGAAGGTAGAAGGAAGCCATGTCCAACGTCGTGTTAGCGTCTTCTCACTGCTGGCCGTGGATGGGGAGTTGAGGCTGTTGAAGGCATGAGACGAGGGGAGCCTGGGAGAAGGAGGAGCAGGCAGAAAATCTTAAAGATGGGGGTGGGGAGGGCAGTGGGGAGTCTTCTTTTCCATGAGAACAAAACCAAACCAGAGACCTTGGGGTCTGAGTCCCAGCTCCCCACAGGCTCTCAGGTTCAGGGAGGCAGAGTCCAATGGTGGCATCACCTCCTTCTCCTACAGTGGGAACAGGAGGGGAAGTTTTGTACTGCCCAGGGCTATCCAGATCCCAGTCGGCCTGCATTTGCCCACATGTGGCCTAACCGTCTGGGCTGGTGGGGGTCGAGTGGCCTGGTGAAGGAGAATGTGGGCAGAGACTTTGGAGTCTAGATATGCAGCAGCAAAGAGCTCGAGTAAGGCAGGAGATTTTCCCACCAGCCTTTCCTTGCCAGTGTCTCTGGTCCTGTCTTCCTGTTTCCCTCTCTGTCATCTCCTAGCCCACCACCTCCTTCCACCCTACATCAGCCTCAACTCCCCATCTGGGGCCGGCAGTGAGAAAATGCTAACAACATGGCGTGGGATGTGGCTTCCCTCTACCTTCCCTGCCAGCCCAGAGCAAGGGCATTCCTGGCTAAAAGGCTTGAGAGGAGAGCCTTCCACTGAGGGTGGGACTGGGAGGAGCCTGAGCAACCCTAATGGGTGAGAATCCCTGCCTTTTCAAGGTGACTATGATGATGTTTTCTCTGGAGTATGCCTGCTCTACTTCATCTCTTCCTCACCCTCCTCCCAGACTTTTTCTCTCCCCCTGGTCCCCCAGCTCAGGAAGGAGGGGGGGCTTAAATCTGGTAAACATTAGGGGGTGGGGCTGGAGAGAAGCTCAGTCAAGCAGTGAGAGAAGGAAGTGGCTTATTCCTTCCCACTTGACCAAGCATTGTACAGCTAAAAAAACACTTTCCCAGAGGTCAGCTCATTTAATTCTTATAACAACTCTGGCAAAGGTAAATATTTTAATCTCCATTTGGCAGACAAGATAACGTAGAGGCTAAGTTTCTTGCCCCAGATCCTACTGCTGAAAAGGGTGGAGCTGTATCACAAACCCAGAGTTTTGACTTTCTAATGTTGCCGCTGCCTTTCTCAGTAAACCTTACGGGACAGTTTAACCCCCTTTCCTTTTTCTACCATCTTCTATTGAGCAGCTATTGGAGTTAATTATGCGGTAACCACTCCCTCCCAGAATACACAAGATCCTCAAGCACAATAAGAAGAAACTGCCAGGCTCCAACCAGGCTCCAACCTGGGACACCCGCCCACCCCCACTCCCTGCCCTGTAATGTGGAGGAACACATTTTTCAAGTTAAATGGTCTAAAGAAGGTGGTGGCTATTTTTAGATTCTGGAAGAAATTAGGGTTGGCTTTTGTTTTTGTTCATCTGTAAAAAAATTTTCCAAAAATCTGGGAGCTATCACCGGCAAGGAGTAGGGGAGTTGGGATGAAGAAGGGGTTTGGAAGAAGGAACAGGGGATGCCAAGGAGAAAGGATGAAGGGTTCAACGTGCCAGGGGATACAGAAAATGGAAACTGAGTCAAGTTGCAGGCCTATCTCACTTAAAAGCCAGGTGTTTTTAAAGGTAGCACAGTTTCCTTACCCTTGCCCCCACCCACCTTCCCTGTTACCTCCTAAGAGGAAGGAGAGGGCATAGAGTGAGGGGCAGGTAACAAACAGTGGATGGGACAGAAGGAAAGTAGACTGAAGTTTGGGTGGGAGACAGAAAAGGGTTGGAGGATCAGGTCCTCTCCTTTATTAGAGAGCTCCTAAGTTGAGTTTGGGGATCGGAGGTTCCTAAAAGAAACCTTGAGGTTCAGGTCTCAGGCTCACTAGGTACCAAGCTAGAGCAGGGCTTTCCATTCTTAGCTAGCAATACCAGTCCTGCCCAAGCCAGGGAGAAAAGCTGAGATCCCAGCCCACCCCTTTCTCTGGGCCCCCCCCAGTGGGCGGAGTCATGAGGCCAGGCTGTTTTTAAATTTGGTACTTTCCTCAGCCTTGATTGGCCGCTGAGGGGAAGCAAGTCTAGGGGCCTGGGACCAGGGGCCTGGGCCTGCTAGTTAGGGGGAGTTCCTGGGGTCTTCCCAGAGGTCTCTCCTGCAGGTGGAAGACTGGAGAAACCAGCCTCCCTCATGCTCCTGGGAATGGCCTTTCTGCCTTCTCATTTCCACACAACCTGCTGCGAGTATGGTTTCTTTCTTTTTTTTTTTCTTCTGGCCTTTGCTATATAAGGATCCTAGGCAGGGGAATGGGTGAAGGAGGTGAAGAAGGAAGGAGCTGCTAGGAAGGAGGGGAAGCAGGGGCAACAGCAAGGGGGAGGGGGAGGAGGTGCTGGAAGGGGGGGGTGAGGAGCTCCACCAGCTCAGCCAGTGGTGAGCAGCAGAACCCAAAATAGTGTCAGAGGCTAAAATTGGCACCTCCAGGAATCCTGAGTTGGGCTTGAAACCTGCAGTCTGGCCCTGGTGATGGAGCTCAGGCAAGGAGCAGCTGGATCTGGGTTGAGCCACTGCCTCCTCCAGACCCTTCCCGAGCATTATCACTCAGGACCAGAATCAGGCTGGCCCTGGCAAACACAGGATGCTTTGACCCAGAGCTCCTGTGCTTATGCTTTCTCCAGAGAAAGGGGAGAGCCTGAGAGGCAGAAATAAGCTGCAATGTGCGTGTCCATGGTCAGTCTGGAGGAGGAATTTTCCCAATAGCAGGAAATTCATAAAAGGAGGAGGATGGCTCAGGCTGGGACAAAGGGTCCAGGAAGATGAATGCCTCCCCACCCCCAACCCCTTCTTGTGGAGAGACTGGCCATGCCCCAACTGCCCCCTCCCCGAGTAGGGCAGGCTGGCTTCTGGTCACTCGGGTCGTGCCTAACTTGCAACAGAGAATTGGGGTTCGACACAAGCGGGGACTTCCTTGGCTTCTCAGCCTTCGGGGGGGGAATTCCCCAGATGTTGCTGGCAGAGGCGGAGCTGGGGGGCAGGATGGGCAAAGTGCGGTCCAGAAGGGCCCCTGAGGGATGCGGTTTGTGGGAGAATTCTCGCCACTCCCTGATTCTTGGACCTCTGGGAGTGAATCCTCCCCTTCACGCTTCTAAAGACCAGCCTTTAGTTCCCCTTTGATTTTCCCCTCCCTTCCCCCAATCGTAAAAGGGGTCTGCTCTGGTCTGCTTTGATGGGTCCCGAGGGCCAGGAAGGAACTGGTCCTCCACTCCCTGGAGAGCTGGGGGCGGATGGAATCCTCCGGTCTACGGGTCTTTAAAGACTGAAGTAATGCAGTGGGGGAGGGGAAGGGGGAAGGGAAAGGGAAGACCTGGGCTGGGGCGAGGACTGCAGGGCTGGACGAAGGATAGGTTTTAGGGAAACCGGAGTTAAGAGGCGGGTCCCTGGAGCTGGAGAGCGGCCCCAGGCGCCGGAGGGGAAACTGACTGAGGGGCCCCTCAACCTGTCCGCGAACCCCCATACTTCCCCAGGATGGCCCTCTACGAACCCGAGCGTCCCGTCCCCCGCGCCCGTCCCCCGCCCTCCCCTCCGCTCCGCCTTCCCCCTTCCTGAGCTCGGGCGGGGGTGGAGACTCGGGTTTGAGGAACTGGCGCTGGGTGCAGGGCGAGGGGAGTCAGACTTCCTGTCCCCGAGACCGACGCGTGCGGGGCGGACCCCTGCCCCCCCTCCCCCCCCACAATAGCTGGACACCTGGGTCCGCGCCGCGTCCCCGGGGCTCCCCCCACTGGATTATGTCTCGGATCGAATCCCTCACGCGGGCGCGTATCGACCGGAGCAGAGAGCCGGCGAGCAAGGTGGGCTCTGAAACCCTTGTTTTCCAGCTTGCGGTCCTCAGGGTAGCCCTCCGACCCCAGACATCCGCAGCGCACCCCTTGTCTCCCTGTCGGTTTCCTGGGCGCCAAAATCGGGCGGAGCGTTCGATCAGAAAGCGGCGGGACGGGGTGGGTGGGGACTGTGAGTGAGTGGGGAGGGGGTGGGGGGAGCAGTAGGAGCGACCCGCGCCTCCAGCTTCTCACGGATTTTGTGTCGGGATCCGGGGAGAGAGGACACCTGGGGCTTGGTCGCCTGGGATCCGGCGGGACCGAGTGTTTTGGGCCGCGGGAAAGAAAGTTGCGCCGGTAAGGGACGGAGCGGGCGGAGGGAGGTGTGTGTATCCGACTGGGGACGGTGAAGGTTCTCCGGTACCCCCTTTCCGTCCTGGTCCCTCTGGGTTGCTCTCGGCGAAACCCCCCATCCTCGTCAGTCGCTGGCTCTGTCGTTCCCCCTTTGTCCCCGCCATCCGGCTAAGGGGGCGGGAGGGGGTGGTTTCCCGGCTTCCTCCCACCACCACCATCACCACCCCTCCAAGACAAAAGTCAGCTCCTCCTCTCCTCGCAAATGGACTTTCCAGCTGTGATTCAGTTCTCCCCTCGGTGGGCGGGTGGCTGGGGTCGGGGCTGCCGAGGGACGACTCCCCTCCCCACCCCAGTCACCCTCAGGTGAAGGGAGTAGAGGTCTTTTGTGGCTGGGATCCTTTCCTCCATCCTTAGGGGTCCTGAGCACCCCCAGTTCCTGGGTGCCCATCCCTATCTGCCCCACTAGCTTCCAAGTTCCTTGTTCTCCTAAACTGAAACATTGAAACATTAGACCTTAGGCTGTGCTCCCTGTTGTCACCCCCAACCCCTTTCCCAGATCTCTTATCCCCTCATCTTGGGACCGGTTTATCTGCCATTTCATGAGTCAAGGTGTCTAATTATCTACCCCCTCCCCCCCATCATGACCTCTTGACCACTCCATTCCAAGCATCTTTTATCCCTGTCTTTGTACCCAGGCCCACTCCCAAAGGCCCTGACCTCTGCACACCCCAGACCCCAGGAAATGATGCAGCTGGCTTGTAGGTGAATAAGTAAGAGCTGGGAGAAAGGTGGTGTGTGTAGAAAGTACCCCCCAGCTCTTCAGTGTACCCACACTGCTCCATTATCAGGCCAGGGCCCAGCCCCGAGTTGGTTTAATCTCGGGCTTGTGTCGTTCCCCAAGTGCCTTGCCACAGGGTGCCCAGCCTAAGCTGATCACCGTCTTCAGACAAGGGAGTGGTACCTCTGGGGGCTTCAAGCATGATGGAAATCTGCCCCCCCTTCCCCCCCAGCTCTTAGTCTCTTAGGTTACCTGTTTTGAGACTAAGTTAGGAAAGGTTATACCATGGGGGGTGAGGGGGGCTTTAAGATCTTTCTTTGGGGGCTAGGATAAGAGTCTACTAAGCGGAAAGCAAATGGGGATTTGAATAGGGCCTAAGACAAACAGAAGGCCTGGGTGAGATGGCTGAAATGTGGTGGAACAGTGGGGTGGCTGACTGGCTCTTCTCAGCCCCACACCAGGCCAGGCCCCAGCTCAGAAAATCTGTTTATTTTTTCAGACATTTGAGCTGAGACCCTGGAGTAGGGCCAAGGGGGGCGGGAGAGGTTTTTTGAAACTACGGAAATTTGGTTACACCCTAAAAAGGAAAGTCATGGGGGAGTGTGTTTGTGTGTTGAGGGGGGGCCTGGAGAGGGGTGTAGAGAGGGCTTCTTAGAGGGTAGGTACTGAGGCTGGGTACCTGGATCCTCATACTCTGTTTTTTTTTATTATTATTATTTTGGGTGTGTGTGTGTGTGTGGTAGATTTAAGGACTGGGAATCCAGGAGCCAGGCTCTTTCTTCTACCCTGGGGCTGGGGGTAGAATTTGGGATTCTGGCTGGGGAGTTGGGGGTGGGGTGGATCTGCAAGGGCAAGGAGGCCACGGGAGGAGGGTGGTTGTCAGTTTGGGCTGGTCGGAAGGGGAGGGCCACCTCCGGAAAGCTGTGGTTACAGAAGGGGGGAGTTGGTTCTTAGCCAACAAACCCTGGATCCCCTCTTTCCCCTCCCCCAAGCACACCAGCTGTCTCTTTTCTTTTTATACCATGGTGGGAAGTAGAGGGGGGCCCACTAGAAGTGAGATTATTTGAGGAAGATGGTCTCCCCTGTTACCTACTTGGAGGGATGGGTCAGAGCTGAGTCCTCAACCACCCCTTTCTTTGCCTTTCTGTGGGATCTCCTTATAGGAGGAGGGATTTAAGTATCACCTGCCACCCTTTTCCTTTCCATCCCCATAGGCTCTGTGTAGCCCACTCCCCATGTTTCCTTTTTCTTTTCACTCCCATTTCTTTTCTTTCATACTCTCTTCACTTCTCCACCCTCTCAATTCTCTCTGCTCTACTTCCTATCTCCACAGGCCCCAAACCCCTCAGGCCCCCTTTCTCTCCTTAGCTCCTCTCTCTCCTCCCCCAAACTGGAACCTTCTTTCGCTTCAGAACAAAGGGTCCTTTTCTGTCCAGGAGAGGTCAGGGACCAGAGATCCAGGGGTGGCTCTGGAGGCTGGGGTCCCCTTAGAATCTCCAGGAACCCAGCACTGGAGCGTGTGGTAGGCAGGTAGAATGGGGAGAGAGGAGAGAGACTATTTCTTTGTTCTGGGAAATGGAGAGGTGGCTGGCTTTGTGTGCAGTGCTAGGAGTGGAGCCGGAGAGGAGGGCTGGGTGAGCCCAAGAGGGAGCCGAAAGGGCTGGTTGTTTTGCTAGGGGGTTGAGGAATTGGGTTTCCTGAGGAGGCTGAGGCTTTTGGGGGCATAGGAAAAGATTCTAAGGGTCATGAAGGTTAGGGAAAAGATGAGGGGGAGGGGATAAGCAAGTATGGGGGAAGGGAGCTGGAAGCCTAGGGAAGTCTCTGGGTGGCTGCAGGGGATTTGGATGGTGCCTGGAGAAGGACCTGCTGGGGCTGACCAAAAGAGTCACAGGGGTTCCAACTTCAGCCCCGGTGGCTTCCCCGGAGCTGTGACCTTGGAATCAGGGCGGGGACAGACCTGAGTGTGCAAATACCATGCATGCGTGTGACCTGTGTGTGTGTGCATGCGCGTGTCTGCCCCACTTATGTCTGTTCCCAGATGCTCTGGGTTGCTGATGTGAAAGGTGGTCACCAAAGTAGGGGGCTTCTGCTGAGTCTCTGGATATGAGGAAGTAGTTCCCTTCTTAGTGTCAGTCTGTGGTGTGTGGGTGGACTGGTCAGGGTTCCTGGAACGGGTAAGAGAAATGGCTGTGAGGAGCTGGCTGGACCCTTGTGGGTTTGTTTATGTCTCCTTGGGGGTTGGGGTGGGCTGAAGGCAGCAGCTGCCCCCCTCCCAACCCAGCTGGCCTGCCCTGTGCCAGGAGGGCAGGGAGTCCTGGCACGGCCATTGTTTGCCTGCACAAACGCCCGTCTGTTTGCACTGCAGCCCCCTCCTTTTCTGCCTGCCTCTGTCTCCTGGCCTGACAGGTGTGGCCGTGCAGGGGGCAGGCTGGGCTCCAGGATGGCTGGGTCTCGGGGCCTTTACCCTTCTCTAGCCTAGTTTTATTCCCTGTGTTCCTCAGACCCCCCTCCTCTGCTTCATGGGCATGCCCACCCCCTTGGCCCACCGTCTCATCTCCATTAAGCAAGCATTTATTAAATGCCTTTGTGTGTGTTCAGTAGTGTCTTTCTGTGCTTTATTTCTGACTGGCATGTTAGTGTTTCTGTTTGGCGGCCTTCCCCTCGGCCTTCTGCCTTTATCTTGTCCCTGGAAGCTCATAAAGGGGCAGGGCATGATTGAGACCATCCCAGGCCCTCTCCTCAGTCCCTGCTTAGGAACCCTCTACATCTTCATTTCCGAGCCTTAGAGCTCATTCCCCATGACTCAGAACCCTTTTCAGTCTATGATCTGCACCCCTGCCCTTCAGGGCTGAGCCACAGTTGACTCAAACCCCAGCAGAACCCTCTAGGGGCCATCTTCTGACTACAATGTCATCACCATGGAGGCAGGGGCCTCATCATTTTGAGGAATGGTCTGCCAGCAGTTGCAGCCTGAGCAGGGCAATTCTGAATGAATGTGAGTCTCCCAGAGATCTTGGTTTGGATATACTAGATGGAGGAGGAAGGCCACTGAGAACTTAGGTCTTGCTTGGAGAAGCTCTTAACTCTTCTGGGTAGGTTCTGCCAGCACCTGCCACCCACTGGGGAGCACAGGAAGTTAAAGTGCAGGCCCTGGTAATGCCTTGTTCTTCGTATCCATCACTGTTCTCTCTCAGCTGTAGGGACGCAGCGGAGAGAAGGTGGAGGGGCTGTCTCTGGTTTTGAGGTTTAGAGCTGTCACCATCGGTGCCCTCGGCTATTCACCCCATTTTTCTTTCCCAGAAGCGACCAAGATTGGGGATGACAGTGGAAGGAGGGTTTGGTTGGCCTTACTCGGACCTCCAGAAGAAACTCTTTAAGCTCAGAGGAACTAGGAGAGACAAGTCTGGGAGCCCTTCAGGAGAAGGGAGGGAAAGCAAAACAAGAGGAGAGGAGATGACGATTCTGAAGCTCTGACAAGGAATGGGGGGTGGTTCTGAGAACAGTGGTGAGGGTCCTGCTGGGTCCAAAAGCAGGGGCAGGGGGTACCTGCTGGGACCCCACATCTATCTTAGTGCCCATCCGTCCATCCATTCTTCCTTCCTTCTTCCCTTCATTTCCAAACGTGTATTGAGTGCCTGCTTTCACATGTTTTTTTTCACTTAATCCTTTCTCTTGTGGTGGTGTAGATGAAGACTGGATAGCAAGAAAGACTTCCCACGAGGGTTTGTGAGAAAGACAGACAGAATGACGCTAGAGGCCAGACAGCAGAGGACCGAAACAGAAACATGCTGTAAACTAAGCAGGAAGGGCCCCAAGGCCTGGGGGTGGGTGTTGTGGACTGTAGATTAATACTACAGATCGCGCCTAGGAGGAGAGAGCTCTCCTGCCTGTCGGTGGGTGAACGGGGGACCCATGTGTTTATCTTGGGAACACCTGGAAAAGAGTAAGACAGAGAACCAAACAGGCCCTTTCACTCCATCTCTGGAGCAGGCATCCCTGGTGAGCAGGCCCTGCATCCTTCTACCCTCACCAGCCCTGGGGCGGGCACAGGCTGCCTCCTAGACAATAGTGCTAGGCAGTGCCAGGGCTGCTGGCTGCTGGGCTGTGCCCGTGCTGGGATGTGCTGCTGCTGTGGCCGCTGCCCACTGCTGGCCCACCTCGAGCGGGGGTCACTTTGGGAGAGGGTGAGTGTTGGGAGATGGAGGAGGCCGGCCCAGAGTACCTGGGTTGTTACTTCGTGGTGCACTGATGCCCCATCCTCTGGTGGCCCCAGCTCTCTCCCTTCCTTCCCTCACTTCCATCAGAGGTGGCTGGGCAGGTGAGTGGTCCCAGAGGCCTGAGGGTAGAGGGCCGGGGCAGAGATCAGTGAAGACAGTGGGGGTTGTGGCAGCACAAGGGCCCTTCTGCAGCCCTGCCCCCTCATACCTGGCACTGATCCAGACAGATGTTTCTTTTCATATTATTTTCATGCTGTTTCCTTTTTAAATGTAATAAATGCTCGAGCTTTTTATTTGTGTTATCAAGAAGGCTGGGAGGGCAGGAGAGAAGAGAAGACTTGGACTTGGTCTTTGGGGCCCTATTAGGCTATTATTTAGAGGGATTTGACCTTCTAAACAAAGAGCTATAATTTGTAGCAAAATAGATGGAAGTTAGACCAAAAGGAGAATTTTCTAGTGGTCCAGATTGGTAGGTGCCGGGATAGCAAAAGAGGGAGGCTGCAAAGTCAGAGGTGGATCAGCTTCCGGAAGGAGGCCGAGGAGGAGGAGGAGGGGGGGGAGGAGGGGGAGGCGGAGGAGGAGGAGGAGTTGCTGGTTGACAAGGTGGGGCTGGCAGTGAGGAGAGGGAGAGGTTAAGGGCAGCAGAGGGGACGAGTGGGCAGCAGGAAGGGGAGGCAGAGGGAGACCACGAGACAGAAAGGGAGGGCATGGGAAAGAGACCAGAAGATGGGGAGAGAAGGTGGAGAGAAGAGGAAAGGAAAATAGGTGATGGGGTGGGGGTGAGGCGAGAAAAGGGAACGACCTCAGGATCTCTGGGCTCTGCTCACCAGGCAAACCTGGAGCCTCTGAGCGGAGGCAGGAGAGAGGAGGCTCTTGGGCCTCCAGGAAGCCCTGAGACTCAGGGCACCTCGGTCCAGTGCCCTCTGGCCCCTGCACTGCTGACTCAGCCCCCCACACTTCCCTTTTTCACCCTAAGCCCCGGACCAGTGCATCCCGTCCCCTCCCCCCCCCTGCTAGGGTGGCTGGAGCGGTGAGTCAGGGTGCAGCCACTAAGGCTCTCCACCAAGCACTGATCGTTCCCTCCCAGAGCCCCAGCTGTGTTCCTCGGACTTGGGGCTCATACCTTCATCCTCAGTAAGCAGGATCCTGCCCTGTGGTTTCTGGGAGGAGCGGTCTTGCCAGCTCCTAGTCCTGCTCTCTGTCTGCTGAGAGTGGAGAAAAAATCCAGGGGTCTGAGGTGACAACTGAGGAAGGGCCTGGAATAGGTGGGAAAAAGGTATTCCCATCTTCCTACATTCCCAGGGTTTGTGGGAGACTCAGGGGCTTGAGGAGAGACAGAAAAGAGGTCAGGACGACTGATGTGCAGAGGCCAGGGGGAAGCGGGAGAAGGGAACGCTGAGGAGGTGGAGCCCCAGCCTCGGAGGCTCTGAGGAAGGCACACACTGTGCCCCAGCTCTGCAGAGACCAGAGCCAGAAGAACCGACACTGTTACTGGAGGATGGAGGGCAGATATCAGAAGGGACTTCCTGGGTTGGAGAGGCTTAACTGGGCGAAGAGGAATAGGGGGAGCTGTCCTAGGTTTCTGTCTCTGGAGGGCAGTATGAGAGGGGACCAATGGATAACAGAGAAGGTTAGACTGTAAGAGAGACTTCCTGCCAGGAACACCCGAGTGACCTGAGCCCCAAACTAGGCTCCTCCTACCTGGAGGTTAATGGAGGACATTGGGGGAGGCCCCGGGTTTGTCATTTGAGTGTTTGTGGAAGAGTTAGAGGTTTGGGATCCTGACCTTTGGGTTGGGGACGGCAATGAAAGCTTTTTGCCCCCTTCAGCCGGTCTAATAAGGGGGTCTTCTACCGCCCGCCCCCAGCACAGCCCTACCCCCCCACCCCCCCGTGACTGCCACGGAGACAGCGGCTGCAATGCTGGTTGTCATGGTTATGAGAGGAGCTAACTCCCATAGATTTGAAAGCACTGGTGAGCTGGCACCCTCTGCTTCGCCTGCTCTCCCCTCCTCTCTGCGCATCTTCCCCCCCCTCCAACCGGCATAGAAAAGAGAGTACAGCAGCTCGGGGGCGAGCAGAGCTGGGGCCAGGAGGTGGAGTGAGGACGCTTGGAGGTCTGGAGTCAGGGAGATGAGTGGCCACAGGAGGCAGCCCAGCCGCAGGGGCCAGGTAGGTCAGGGACCCAGAGGCCCCGCAGGGCTGGCCGCATCAGAGTGCGGCCTGGTCGCTCCCAGACGGCTGCCTCTGACAGCCCTGTGGCTGGCTCCGTTTTAGCAACTGGGATCTTTCTAGCATCCCAAGGCCAGCACTCCTCTCTTGACTCTGCCCCCAGACTGTCTCTCTGGACTCCTCAGGCACCCTGGAATCTTCCAGCCTCACTTCCTGTCTCATCCCTTCCACAGAACCGGGAAAAGGAGAAGATGAAGGAAGCCAAGGATGCCCGGTACACCAACGGGCACCTCTTTACCACCATCTCTGTATCGGGCATGACCATGTGCTATGCCTGTAACAAGAGCATCACGGCCAAGGAAGCCCTCATCTGCCCAAGTAAGTTGTTTGGGTCCTGAATGTCACTCTGACCCTAATCTTTCCATCTGTCTGCCCTGCCCTGAGTCCATAAGGGTTGCTGTCCTCTGTGGACCCTGCGGGGCCCAAGTGCCAGGGCCAGACAGTTGATCCCTTGCTCCCCTTCCTCACGCTGAGGGGTGATGGCTGTTGGAATATGGCAGAAGAAGGAAGGTGGCATAAGCAGGAAGGACTCTTTGGGAACGTGAGGAAAGGAGTGGCCCCCTTTGCAGCTGTTGTCCACTGGGCATACCCCTGGCTCCCAGAACAGCTGCTGAGGGTTAGAAGGAACAGGAATGTTAGGGGGAAGGGTGGGTAGGGGAGCTGAGCCGAAAGCTGCCAGCCTTGCAATTGGTTCTGCCCATCTTCCTGGGCAGAACTGGCCATTCAGGACTTTAGGGTCCCCTTGTCTTGCCAGAGGGCAGAGCCTGGCGTTTCTGCTCTTTGAGGCAAAGAATGGGATTAGGACCCTCCACGTTACATTTCTAGTCTGACTTCCCAGTGAGAAAGATGCAGTAGGAATGTGTGTGTGTGTGTGTGTGTGTGTGTGTGTGTGTGTGTGTCTGTCTGTCTGTCTGTCTGTCTGTCAGTCAAGGGAGTAGGGGTTAGAACTCCCGACATTCTCTCACATGTGAGGGTAGCCCTGTATTTAGGGAATGTGAGAAGGGAATTCTGTCCTTCCCAAGATGCCTGTACAGAGGGCTCCTGCCCCTGCCCCTACCCCTGCTAGTTCCGGCAAAAGATGTGCTTCTGACTGGAGCAGGATAGAAGATATTTGTGACCTGCTGCTGGATGGTGGGACAAGAGCTCTAGCCTCTAAATTCCTGCAGAACCTGGGGAAGGAACCCCTAGGAAGAACAAGTGAGGTCTCCCTACTTCCTCAGTGCTCAATTTAGAGTTAGGAGGATGAGGAGGGGAACCCCAATCTAGATCCCTCTAGAGACCTGACAGAATTCCCAATCTGGAAGCTTGTTGCCAGGGGAACGGGGGAGGCGGGCAGCACTATTTTGAGAGCAGGTGGAAAGCGGGGGTTCAATCCAGAGACACTGGGTGGTGGGGGTAGGAGAAGGGAGGTCCAGGGCGGTGGGAGCAGCCCCAGCCCCCATCACTGTCTGGCCCCTTCTGCTCCACCCTGCGTGTCTTGTATTTGTGGAAGTGAGCATGGTGCTGGGTATTGTCTGAAGGGGTTAGCAGAGTTTCCTGTGTTGGACAGGGGTGGGGCAGCTGGAGAAGGCCGAGGACAGAGGGCCTGTGGGGAAGGGATGGCCAGTGGTCCCAGTGCCGAGGCATGGTGACTACTACTTTCCTCTCCTCCTCTCTCCTACCCCATGGCAAAGCAGGCGGGGGTTAGAGGAGAGAGATGGAGTGTGGGATCTGGGGGTTTGCTTGAGTTGGGGAACAGTATACTCCCTGGGCCTGGAGGGGAGAAGGGAGACTGACTGGAGTCATAGCAGGCAGGCTTGGGGGAGAGGGACAGGGCCGGGCATGGCCCATCCCCACTCTTCCAGTGAATCCTTAAGCAGCTTTGGCCTAGCCAGAGATCATTGGCATATGTGTCTTTGGACGGAAAGAGCATGGTCTTTGGATCCAGGCAGGCCTGAGTTCGAATCCCAGCTGTACCACTAACTGTGTGGCCTCTGGCAGATGATTTAACCTCCCTAGGAGAGGTTTCTCTTCTGTAAAATGAGGTTGCTTGACTCCACCTTGATGGATTGTTAGGATTAAATGAATGCTCAGGAAATATTTCATTTTTCTCTTGCTGCTCCTTGGCTCCCATCCCAGCTGCCCCCGAGCCCCCTTCTGTGCTATGGGGCCCTCTCATCCATCTCCATTTACAACCACATCTGTGTTTCTTGAGCCCATCTCTGGCAGCCAGTGTCCCTTCTTCCCCCTAGCCAGGTCATCTTTGAGTCAGGCTTTCCTCCACTCCTGATTGCTTAGTTATGTTCAGCACCTATCCCCCTTCTCGCTTCATTTCCTGCTTGGAGGAAGGGGGAGGTGGGAGGAGAGGGCCTGGGGTGTGGTAATGGCCCAGAAGCCTGGGAATGGGGGAGCAGGGAGTCTCTGAGGACCGTGTGGCCAGGGGGAGATGGGTGTCTGCATGTGGGTGTGTCCCCCCGTACCACCCGGCCCTCCCTTCACCCTCTCTACCCCACCCTCCCAGCCTGCAATGTGACTATCCACAACCGCTGTAAAGACACCCTCGCCAACTGTACCAAGGTCAAGCAGAAGGTGAGATGGCAGGGTGGGTAAAGGGCTCGGGGAGAAGGGTAGTGAATGTGCGGTGCCCGCGTGCCTTTCCCTTTCATTCCTTACCCTGTGTTCCTCAACCCCTCTCCCCACCTATGGCGGCCCAGGGCCAGGCCTTCTGCTGTCGACAGATCCCCCTGCACTGGGCTCAGCTACCCTGATGCCCCTAACCACAGTGCCAGCTTTCTCCCGAGGTGCCCAGGCGCCCAGCTCTAGCACCTGTCCGGGGCCTGTGGGGTGACCTTTGGGTGACAGCTCTTCTTGGTGTCTCTCTTGCTCTTTGTCTCACAGCAACAGAAAGCTGCTCTGCTGAAGAACAACACTGCCTTGCAGTCTGTTTCGCTTCGCAGTAAGAGTGAGTAGTTGGGGACCCTGGACTCTGAGCCACTCAGCCCATGGGCTCTGCTGTCCCCTACTCCCTACCCCTGAGGCTGTTCCCAGACACAGCACCTTCTTCTCCTCCAAAGGAAGGGGTGGTGGATGCCATAAGGTGTGGTCCAGCCTCGGCAGGACAGGAGAGTCCAAATGGAGTTGGCAGCTTGGGGTGCTGGATTATTATCATCGTGGATTATTATCATCAGTCATTCATTGCATTTTGGGAGCACTGGTGACAACTGTCAGTGTCCGTTCAGACAGCTTTGGTGTAATAGAGTCAAAATGACCAGAGTCTGAGTCTCTGCTCAGCCATTAGCTGAGTCACCCTGGACAAGTCTGTTAACTTTTCTGAGCTTCAATTTGCCTGTAGGCTTGTTGTGGGGAAGAGATAAGACAAGAGAAAGCTCTTTGTAAACATTGCAAGTATTGCACAAATGTCAGATGGCATTTATCAATGCCATCTCTCTTCTACTGGGGTGGGGTCATAGAGGATGCCTCATTTCCAGAAAAGGAGCCTGTGAAGCCCAAGTCTTGGGAAGGCTGCAGGGTTTGAAATTTGCCTGCTCAATGACCTCTCCATGACTCCCCTCCCTCACAGCCACAACCCGGGAGCGACCCAGCTCTGCTATCTACCCATCTGACAGCTTCCGGCAGTCCCTTCTTGGCTCCCGCCGTGGCCGTTCCTCCTTGTCCTTATCCAAGAGTGTTTCCACCACCAACATTGCTGGGTGAGCCTCTGATGGGAGAAGGGGGCTCCAAGCAGGCAAGGAGTGTGGCGGCAGAGACCAGGGTGCTGAGAGGTCCTGCCCCATCCCTGAGTTCAGAATTGTGGACAGTTGAGAGCTTAGGGTGACTCCCTCCTGGATGCCGGCTTTGGTTGCCCACCTGGGAAGGGATCCCTTGCCCCGATGTGGGTAACATGGACTGTCCACTCCCCTCAGACACTTCAATGATGAGTCTCCCCTGGGGTTGCGCCGAATCCTCTCCCAGTCCACAGACTCCCTCAACATGCGGAACCGAACCCTGTCAGTGGAGTCCCTCATTGACGAAGGTGAACATGCCTGGGCCTGGGGGAAACCTGGGGAAGAGGGATTGTTGGGGGCAGGCTGGGAAGAGCGGGGAGGGGAGGCAGCGGAGAAGCGCCCAGGATCTAGGGAAGAGAATTTGGTTCTGAGTTGCTTCCCCCACCAATGTCCAGGTGCAGAGGTGATCTACAATGAGCTGATGAGTGACTTTGAGATGGATGAGAAGGACTTTGCAGCTGATTCCTGGAGCCTTGCTGTGGATAGCAGCTTCCTGCAGCAGCATAAGAAGGAGGTGATGAAGCAACAGGACGTCATCTATGGTGAGCTGAGATGCCCACCCTCGACCTTCCTCTTCCTCCACCTGGCCTTGTTTATCTACATTATTCCTGCTTCTACCTTCATTTCTCAAGACCCTTTCCCTCACATCCCATTGGCCCCTGAACCCCTGCCTGGCACCACATAAGTTGCCCAGTAGGCCGCTAACCACCTCTTGGGACCATTGGTCTCCAACGCCCTTCCTTCAACCCAATCCTCAGTCTTTACTCTACCTGTTCCTTGCCCAGTGATGTGTTAGGAGCCATGGTCCTTAGGAGGATACAAGTTCTTGCCCTAAAACTGCTTGTGGCTTGAGGAGGCAAGGCATATAAATATGCAATGATTAGACAATGTTCTAAGATCATAACAGTGCAGAAAGGCAACCTGGAAGGGGCCTTGGGAACCTCTTCTCAGCCCCCAATCCCCTCCTCCCCCCGTCACGGCCAAACCAGGGTAGAGATCAAATGTCCCGTTGTCCCCATAGAGCTCATCCAGACAGAGCTGCACCATGTGCGGACGCTGAAGATCATGACCCGCCTCTTCCGCACGGGGATGCTGGAAGAGCTACAGCTGGAGCCAGGAGTGGTCCAAGGCCTGTTCCCCTGCGTGGATGAGCTCAGTGACATCCACACACGCTTCCTCAGCCAGCTGTTAGAACGCCGACATCAGGCCCTGTGTTCTGGCAGCACCCGGAACTTTGTCATCCATCGCTTGGGCGACCTGCTCATCAGCCAGGTGGGATAAGGCAGGACCTGTGGGGTCACTGTCATGGAAGGAGGTATGATTAGAGTGGGCCTCTTTTGCCTCCAAACTCCAAGGGAGGGGGGGAGCTGGGGAGAGGCAGGAAGCCAGCCTGTTTGCCAGGAGTCAAGAGGTGTGTTCAGGGGATAGAGTGCAGCTTTGGGAGATAAGCTGACCTACCTTTGTTCTCCTGACTTCTAGTTCTCAGGCCCCAATGCAGAGCAGATGCGTAAAACCTACTCGGAGTTCTGCAGCCGCCACACCAAGGCCTTAAAGCTCTATAAGGAGCTGTACGCCCGAGACAAACGCTTCCAGCAATTCATCCGGGTGAGCAGACCTTGCCAGGACCCACACTCAGAGCTTCCTCTAATGGCCCAAGCTCAGCCTCCCCCATTCATGTGATTCAGGGATTTGGTTTAAAAGTTCACCAACCCTTATGGGCCCATCCATGCATGGATCCTGACGATAATAATCCCTCATACCGGTGGAACCCTGCATAGTAACTCCTAGGCACTTTTCACTCCTTTGTCTTAGCTGGTCCTTGCAACAGTCCAGTGGCATCGTTATCCCAGTTTTCCAGATGCAGATACGTCATCCAGACAAGGGGGAGGCATATAATGGCCCATGGCAGGGCTGGCACCAGCTCTAAGTCCAGTGCTCTTTCTCTTGCCCTGTGATGTCCCTGAGGCCTCCCCTGTGGCCCACTCTGGCCCTGAACCCTGCCCCTTTCCTTGCAGAAGGTGACCCGCTCGGCTGTGCTGAAGCGGCACGGGGTGCAGGAGTGCATCCTGCTGGTGACGCAGCGCATCACCAAGTACCCGGTGCTCATCAACCGCATCCTGCAGCACTCCCACGGTGAGCAGGCAGTGGTGGGAGAAGGCGATGCGGGGTGAGGAAAGGCTTGGGATGACCAAGGGAAGGGGGGGCTCTAACTGGGGGACCCTGGGCCGCCTCTGAAAGCTGAATTGAGGCAAGATGGGAATGGGGGCTGGAAGGCAGCTGGCTGAGCCACCCCCATCCCAAACCCCTGGTGCCAGGGATTGAGGAGGAACGCCAGGACTTGACAATGGCACTGGGGCTAGTGAAGGAGCTGCTGTCCAACGTGGACCAGGACGTGCATGAGCTGGAGAAGGGGGCCCGCCTGCAGGAGATCTACAACCGCATGGACCCCCGGGCCCAGACCCCAGTGCCTGGCAAGGGCCCCTTTGGCCGGGAGGAGCTTCTGCGGCGTAAGCTCATCCATGATGGCTGCCTGCTCTGGAAGACAGCGACCGGACGCTTCAAAGGTCAGTGGTCTGCTTGACAGGCCAGGTGGGCAAGGGTCCAGAGTCAGAGGGAAAAGCATCCAGCTCTTCTGACCTCTCTATCTGCAGCCCTACACCCAGTGTGTAGTCCAGTGGGGGGAAAAAGCATGGTCTCTGTTGCACCAAAAGTTTGAATTCTGGATTTAACTGCATGGAGCATACAGAGATTTCCATATCAGTATTTATTAATTTCTTTGGTCCTTTCATCCCCAGAGAGCTACCAGTTTGATAAGGCAGACAGAGAAACTTCTAAACCAGAGGGTAAAATCAGGGCAGTTGATTTCCACCAGCTGGAATCTCAGCTGTCAGGGCTAGGTAATGGGGAGAAGCTTTGAGAGCATTGCTGGGGACGGCCCAGAGGAGGGGACTGAACCCAGTGAAGGATGGGCAGGGCCAAAAGAGAGAGAGAAAAAATTGCAGAGAGGATATGTTGGGAGTGGGGAACACTTTCCCACGCTGTCTTCCCAGAATTTGTCTGTGCTGGGAAAGTCTTTCCTACCTAAATCAAGGCAAGACATTGCAGCCTTGGCTTTGGGGGTGTGGAATGAGGGACAAAAGTAAACTGTGATACCAGAGGCTGGAGCCTGTTATGAAAACCCTAGTCCATAGGCTTGGATATTGTCAGTCTTTACCAGCTTTTTTCCTTCATCCCTTTCTCTCCTTCCCATCCCTCCCACGCAGCAGCTAAGAATATAAACCATGGGGGGTTAAAAATAGCAAGGCTGGAGAGCTTTATTTCTGAAGCATTTAGCAAAAGCCCTCCCCTTCTGTGTGCCCACAGCTCAGTAAGATCCCCAAGGGCAAAAGGTGAGTGTTCATTTTCATGATTGTGACATCCAAGTTTTATGGAATTGACCTTCATTTCCTCCCTCAGTCTTAAAATGCAGGACCCCATAGGATCTGAGAGCTTGAAGGGAGGAGCTCTTCAAGAAGGAGAGTGAAGGAGGAGCCTGGTAGGGTCAAAGAAGATGGGATTATTCAGCCTTGGGAGAGATGGATGGATAGGGGGAGGGTGTCGTTCAGTCCTTCAAAGGAAGGACACCAGCTCTCCCTCCCCACGAGCACAGCCTGAGAAGTGGGAACATGCTGGGGCAGGAAGATTTGGGTCAGGTATCCAAAAGGTCTTAAGTTAGTTGTTAGACATGGAAATTTCTGGAAGGCTGCCAAAGGATGGCCCTTACTGCTCTGGGAATTCTTTTTGATGTTCACAAAATTTCTGGATCTTTTTACCCAGAAAAATACACATATATGTTAATACATAAAATTATTTATGCATTTTCAGAGGGTTTTCAGAGCCCCTGAGCCCAGCAGTGCATATCCTAGGGGTCTGTAGGCCCCAAGTGAAGAAACTTATATCAGTTGGGTAAGGAGGCCCTTGAGGCTCCTTCTGGCTTAAGAAGATGCTTCATCTGATAACATGTGCATTCTTTTCTTTTTTTTTTCCCCATTTCTGAGCCATAAGAATAGGGAGGTAGGAGGTCTGAAAAGTTGGAATGAGCAAATAAGAGAAGAACAATCAAGAAGAGAAGAATTGAATTCTAACGTGAAGGGGTAGCCCTGGTCCTTGAGAGAGGGAAACCCAGCTGCTCAGACTCTAGTGCTGATGATCCTCCTGCTTTTGTCTGCTTGACAGATGTGCTGATGCTGCTGATGACAGATGTGCTGGTGTTTCTCCAGGAGAAGGACCAGAAGTACATCTTTCCTGCCCTGGTGAGATGCTCCTCCTTCCCCTTTCTCAGCACAGATAGGTGTCTCAGGCCCTCTTTGCTTTCCTGCCCAAGCCCTAAAGAACCCTGGAGTCCTCCAGAGTCAAACAACATTATTATAACTATTACTACAACATCATAATAAATGAGAGTTCCCAAGAGGCATTGCTACTGTGTGCTGGCACTTTTACACCTATGAGAAAGGTCTATTATTATCATCCTCATTTTGCTGATGAGGTAAGTAAAGTTTAAAGCTAGTTAAATAATTTTCCAAGGGTCACATTCTGAGTCCCTTAACTTGGCCCTTAACTTGTACTATAGGTCAACTCTTCCTTTAGTCCTTTCAGCATTCTGGAAAGACTGAAGACCCAGATATTCAAGGGTTGGGATTCCCAGGCATAATCCTTCCTTCCCCCTGACTGGCAGGACAAGCCCTCAGTGGTATCACTGCAGAATCTAATAGTCCGGGACATCGCCAACCAGGAGAAGGGCATGTTTCTGATCAGCGCAGCTCCCCCGGAGATGTATGAGGTCCACACCGCATCCCGGGATGACCGCAGCACTTGGATCCGTGTCATTCAGCAGAGCGTGCGCGTGTGAGTGTGTGCCTGCTGCCTGCATGGGAGCACGGCCTCTGGGTACCTGCTGAACCGAGTTCCAGGCCACAGCACTCCCTGGGAATAGAACCCGCATTCAGAGGTGGGGGCCAAGGCTGGGGGAGAGACAGGATGGCGCAAGGCTCATCTAGATGACTCAACCTATGTTCCTACATCCTGTAAAGTCATATTGTATATACCGACAAGTCTGACCACCTTTCAAATGCAGCAGCATGAGCTGGCAAGCAAAGGAATACTTTGAGCTGTCACGTGGAAGTATGCCCGCCAGCCAACAGTACAGGCTCAGCTGCTTTAATGTCTTAGTCTGTAGGTAGCAGGCAATTGTTTGGATTGGATTGCATTTCACATTTATTTTCTAAAAACGAATGAAAAAGAGGTAAATGAAAGCATTGATACTAGAGATAAAAGGAGCAAGTCTCGCAAACTCATTACAGTACAGGCTAGAAGGAAATTATCTAGTGTGCTAAAGCAGCAGATCTTTAGCTTCTGTTGGACATGCGTTAGATTTAAAGCAGTCAACTGTGTATCTGACTGTGATGGGGGAAAAAAAGCCAAGTAAAGTACATATAAAATAAACGTTGAAATGGATTGTTAAAGATTATTTCTAATTAGGATTGTCTATATATTAGCTGTAAAGGAATGCATTCTCCACTCTATAAGATGTTAAAACATTTTTTTAAACACTTTTACATTTCCGACTTTTGAACAGATTTTTCCAAAACACATAAAAATATAGAACTGCCTGTTCTAGGAAAAACAATTCAAAATACCTGTCCCATTGGCAATAGATCTATAGTGGCTTCTTTATTAATAATATTAATCTTTATGATTGTGAAAGTTATAATTAACATTAATTGTAATTTGTTGAACTTCTACCACATGGAAAGCATTGTTACATTATTTTGTTTAATCCTAATCCAGAAAAACCTGTGAGGAAGACATTATCCCCATTTTTCAGGTGAGGACCTAGAGAGGTTACTTCCTGTGAGTCGTGGAGCCAGGATTTGAAGCAGTTTGCTTGATGCAAAAACCTTCACTTATCCCTCTCCACATGGCCTTGGGAGAGGCACATACAAGTAAAAACATATGATCAGTGCTAAGGAAAACAGAGGGTCAAGAGTGAATGAAGCCAGGCCATGGGGCTGATGGTTCTTATCAGAAGAGGGAGGCATAGAACATGTTTGGAAAGGAGAGTAGGACCCCAGAGGGCCAGAGAAGGCCAATTCCTGGTCTGTTTCTCTCTCTAGATGCCCATCCAGGGAGGACTTTCCCCTGATTGAGACAGAGGACGAGGCTTACCTGCGACGAATCAAGAGTAAGTCCCCACCTACAGGGAACTCCTTACACAATTTATGATGCAGCCACACAGTGGAATACTGTGCAACTATGAAAAAGAATGAGATGACTCTATGGGGACTGACCTAGGGTACATAACCAAAACATGCCAAGTGCAAAGAGTAAGATTTAAAACAGTGTAAAGTATGTGCTCCCATTTGTGTAAAAATAACGGGGCTGGATATATGTGTGTATGTTTTGTGTGTATATGTGTGATATCTGTAGAAAGATAAGATAGTATACTATGGGTGAGGCACTAGGGAGACCAAGGTTGGGAGAGTAACATACTTTTTCACCATAGGGCCTTGGATTAGAGTATGATCTAACCACCCAAACAAAAAGGCCAACTGCTCTACAAAAATCAGTTGCTTAAACAAGATAGAAGATTATGTCTCTCCACATAATAGCCCAAGGTGGACGGTGCAGGGTGGTGGGGCAGTTCTGCCATCTTCGACATGAAGCGTCCATCTCTAGGTTCAAAGTAGCTACTCCAGCTCACACTATCACATCTGCATCCCAGCTAACCCAGAGGAGTAAAGGAACAAGGAGCTGTGAGGATTTAACACCCATTTCTTTTAAGGGCAGGTCCAGAAGAGCTTGCATCCATTGGGCAGAATTTAGTCATGTGGCAATGTCCAGCTGCAAGGCAGGCTGGGAAATGTAGTCTTTAACTGGACAGCCACATGCCCAGGTGAAATTTGTTGGCATTCTCTAATTTCAGGAAGATGGGATGAATGAAAACTGGTAGATAGCCTGCAGTTCCTGCCACGGACCTTTTTTATTTTTGTTTTTAAAACAAAAGTGCATGTTATTTTTTCCCTAATAAATCGGTTTTTAAAATTTTGTTTTGTTTTTTCTTTTTCATAAACATAACAAAATAAAGTCCTGTCACTCTGCCCAGCCCTGGCCCCCTATTCCCCAGGGCTGTCCTTCCACTGACGCTTCTGGGTGTCCCTTGACCCTCCCTGTGCTCACCTGTTCCTTATCCACAGTGGAGCTGCACCAGAAGGACCGGGCACTGGTGGAGCTGCTGCAGGAGAAGGTCGGGCTCTTTGCTGAGATGACCCATTTCCAGGCAGAAGAGGATGGTGGCAGTGGGATGCCCCTGCCTGCCCTGCCCAGAGGTCTTTTCCGCTCCGAGTCCCTTGAGTCCCCTCGTGGCGAGCGGCTGCTGCAGGATGCCATCCGTGAGGGTAAGGTTGTTCCCAGGGAAAAGTCCAGCCTCATCCACCCACCATCACATAAGGTGGGCATGTGACTAGACTTGGACACACACAGACAAGGGGGGTGTCAATTCCACAGGCCTGTTCTGTGCCAGGCTGTATG
This sequence comes from Bradypus variegatus, assembly GCA_004027775.1. Lineage (NCBI taxonomy): Eukaryota > Metazoa > Chordata > Mammalia > Pilosa > Bradypodidae > Bradypus > Bradypus variegatus. Next base: position 15,495 of record PVKY010000887.1, on the reverse strand, counting down.
CCAGGTGCTGTGCTGGGGAAGGTGGGAAAGAGGCCTGGTTTTTGCTACTGTTGGACACATCTCATGCTGTGTATACTTGTGTTGCCTCTTAGGCACCTTTAATGACCTTTAACTCATATGTGGTTGTGTGAGACTCGCTGCCTTGGGGTGGGGAACATTCCGAGGGATGCCTGAATGTTCTTTGCATATTGGGTAAGGGCCGTCCTCCCACTCCCCTCAGGGCTCTGTGCTGCTACTGTCCTTACCTCTTCCTCTTTCTCCGCAGTGGAGGGCCTGAAAGACCTGCTGGTAGGGCCTGGAATAGAGCTCCTCCTAATGTCCCAGGAACCGGCCCCGCCTGTGGAACTGGACAGCGGTGGGAACACGAGTCCTGGGGTCACTGCCAGTGAGTGCCAGGGCAGAGGACCAGGGAGTAGGTGGGAGGGGCTGAAGAGAAGAGGTGGGAGGTACCAGGGATCAAGTGGTTTCAGGGCCCTGGGGAAGTGAGCTCAGCCTATCCTTTTCCCCTTTGAACAGATGGTGAGGCCAGAACCTTCAATGGCTCCATTGAGCTCTGTAGAGCCGATTCGGACTCCAGTCAGAAGGTGGGTGCTCAAGAGGTTCCAGGACTCAGCCAGGGGTTGGGACTGGGACAGCTGGCCTTTAGACCAGCTGAGATGATAACAGCGCAGAGCTGTCCGGGCAGGCAGCAGGGATTTGTGGGCCTTCTAACTCCCCATCCTTGTTATTTCCGCAGGATCGAAATGGAAATCAGCTGAGATCTCCCCAGGAGGTGAGATGGGAATTTGATGGTAGAAGGGAGGGTGTTCTCAGCCTAAGAAATTGGAGCCCAATTTGGAGTGGTGTCAGGGAGAGTCTACACCCTAAAGTGCCAGGAGTCCTCTTGCCCCCACACTCGTACTTACTAAAGTTCTGGGCAGTCTTCCTCCTGCCTTATAGCTTGGGCCCTGTTCCCACCCTCTCCTCTGTCCTCAGGAGGCGTTACAGCGACTGGTCAATCTCTATGGACTTCTGCATGGCCTTCAGGTCAGTGAGGGGGGAGGCCACAGAGGGGCAAGGGCTAAAATGAGGAAGAAGAGGAGCCAGACCAGAGGTCCCCATTTAGGAGGGTTGGGGTCATCCTTACTGGCCTTTCTAAGCATTCCCTAATGCAAGCTCTCCAGGAATGATGGCTTGGGCCCTGGGGGTGAGTGCTAGGGGTGGAAGGAAATGAGGGGGGCTGATACACCATCTATGCCCATTCTACCCCCAGGCGGCTGTGGCCCAGCAGGACACTTTGATGGAAGCCCGGTTCCCTGAGGGCCCTGAACGGCGGGAGAAGCTGTCCCGAGCCAACTCCAGGGATGGAGAGACTGGCAGGGCCGGGGCTGCCCCTGTGGCTCCTGAAAAGCAGGCCACGGAACTGGCACTGCTGCAGCGACAACATGCACTGCTGCAGGAGGAGCTGCGGCGCTGCCGACGGCTGGGTGAGGAGCGGGCGACTGAGGCCAGCAGCCTGGAAGCCCGGCTCCGGGAGAGCGAGCAGGCCCGGGCTCTGCTGGAGCGGGATGCTGAAGAGGCCCGCAGGCAGCTGGCCGCCTTGGGCCAGACCGAGCCACTCCCAGCTGAGGCCCCCTGGGCCCGCAGGCCTCTGGATCCTCGGCGCCGTAGCCTCCCTGCAGGCGATGCCCTCTACTTGAGCTTCACACCCCCACAGGTAAGGAATCTCCGAACGAGTAAATGAATTGACCTGAGGTGGGCGTAAGGGTGCATGAGAGAACCTGAAAGAAATTGGGCTCTTGGAAATTGCAGCCCATGAAACCAGGCAACAAACTTGAAGGATACAGGATATTGGTGGAAGAATTGAAAAGAAATTTAGAATGGGGGCAGGGGTGGGTGTTGGAGGAAAAGGACTTGGTGGTAGCTCTACTGATAGGGGGTCTTTGGTGAGCTGCAGTGGAGAGAGGCCTCCAGGTGAGCAGAGTCTGTGGTTTTCACGCTGCTCATTCCCCGGGCTGCTGCTTTGCCTGCTCGCTCCTGCAGCCCAGCCGAGGCCACGACCGCCTGGATCTGCCTGTGGTGATTCGCTCCGTCCACCGGCCCTTTGAGGACCGAGAGAGGCAGGAGCTGGGTAGCCCTGAGGAGCGGCTGCAGGACAGCAGTGATCCTGACACCGGCAGTGAGGAGGAAGGGAGCAGCCGCATGTCTCCGCCCCACAGTCCACGAGGTGAGACCTGTTGGAGAAATGGGGTAGAGGTGGGGTGCAGTGGGGTACAGCTCCTCTGGCTGTGGCTTCCAAATGGTGCCTGCATCCCGGAGCACAGGAAAATTTAGGATGGGCCCTAGTTGACATCGATGCCGAGGTCTGCGATAACTCTTGGGAGGGCACAGAGAGGACTTCCTGTTTTGTCTGATGGTGAATGGGATGGTGGAATTCTAGGGCCCTCCTCCTCTCCAATAGGTTAGTGATTCCCAACCTTTTCAAGTAGAAATAGATTTTTAAAGTACAAAAACATTAAAGACCTCCAAGTTCTTATAGTTGGTCCAGAAACTAGAAAATAGCCCCAAACCAATATTTTGTATTTTATTAATCAAATTGTATCTTCGTATCCTTAACAGGCATACAAAGCACCTATGTGTGGGTAGTGCTTGTTTTGTTGATGGGTTTTTGCCTCACCTGAGGATTTACAGACCCTGTGCCACCCCTCCACAGCCCGCTGAGCTCCTCAGCCCCAGATGGGGAGTCCTTAGTATACGGGTGCCCTTCCTCAGGGGAGCCTCTACTCACTCACTGGACTTGCTCTGTCCCCACTTCAGACTTCACCCGAATGCAGGACATCCCGGAGGAGACGGAGAGCCGCGACGGGGAGCCTGTAGCCTCAGAGAGTTAAGGGGGCCCTTCCCCCCACCCTGTGTCCCCCTGAAGAACATTGCTGAGGGGGGCAAACCTTGGGGACTTCAATCTGCCAATGGTGAGGGAAAATTTGAAAGAACTGCTGATTATCCTTGCCAGCTCTTGGTATCCTTGGATGCCTGGGGCCCTTTAGGAAGCTGGGGGATTTAGGCCACAGTGCTCCCTGGTGGCATTGGATGCCAATTTTTCATACCTTCTTCCCTCTACTTTAGGAAAATTTATTTATTTATTGTTTATTAGTTATGGGGGGAAAGGGGAGATTTAAAGGACCAGGGACATGGGAACCAAGCCATAGGGATTCGGGGGAGGGGAGCCTTGTCCTTCAACACTACTGGGGTATATTTGGGCTTATCCATGCAACTGCTAGGTTGTAGCCCTAACACCTCTCCCTGACAACACCCATCTTTGAGGGGAGGCTGCAGCCACAGGACCCCACTGCCCCTTTAAGAAGGGGTGTGGGCAGGGCCATGTCCCTCTCCCCTCCCCTCTCAACCTCTTACTGCTGTTTCTCCCTTCTCTCTGTCCTCTGTGGAAACCCCAGGGAGATAACCTGGCTTCCCAGAATTGATGGAATAGAGGTTGGGGTGGCCTTCCTGGTTTGTTTGGAGGTGAGGGAAAAAACCCACAGGGACCAGAATGTTTTTGTTTTGTTTTTCTTTTTGTACCAAAGCCAACTGCACGTGTTTTATATTTTTAAGAAAAGATTGTAGGCAATTAGAGACCGCAGCCTTCTATCTCCACATCTCTGAAGAACTCCAGGGGTGGAGGAGGGAGGGGAAGTGTCTTCTCCCCTCAGCTACAGTAATGGGGATCTATTCTGACCTCTTCCCAAGCCATTTAGAAAAAGAAGTTCTAGGGTAGGATGGGAAATCTCTACGAACCCTAATCTCGCCTGCCGCCTCAGCAACCATGACCTGAAACCTCAGCGTGAATTTTGGGGATTTTTCAATGGACCCCCAATGCCCAACAGCCCCAGCCATTTTTCTGCCAATTTGATTGTAAAAAAAAAGAATCGAGCAGGGAAAATTAAAAAACCTGGAACCCCATGAGGTGCTGTCTCACAATGTCTTGATGTCTACCTAAGGGAGATGAGAGTGGGAAAGCCAGGGAGGGACCTAGTTTCCTCTGAAAGAGAAAGCCTTTTCCTCTTTTAGAGGGGGCAGTTAGCAAAGGGAGCTGCTGCAAATCTTTCTTGGAATAAGGTGCTGGGATATTCACAAATACATGGATAAAAATAAAGGGGCACATTCAGTTGGGTTTTAGTGACAGAGTTGGGGATTCCAATATTAGAAAACTTGTTTTCATCTCATTTGTTTGCCGGGCTCCAAAATTGCATCAGCCCATCTTGGCACAGTTCCTGCTACCCCCTCCCCAGTGTCATTCAGCCACCGCCCTGCCCCTGTTCTCCACAGTGTCAGGGCCCTTTGTGACTTCTTAAAATGGTTCCCCTCATTGGCACTGCTCATTTGCTCTTTCCCTTTTCTAGAGGCAGTGAGAGATTAGTTGGTTTCAGTTCTTGTTTCTGGTTAGTTTTACTTCCTGTTTCTGGTTGATAGCCTGCAATGGGGCTGTAGGTGGAGGGGAGAAAGGGAGCGAGAGAGTCTAGGGTTGTATAAATGCTGCACATATCCCCCTTGGAGCCTGTGGGGTGAGATGAGAAGAACGCTGCTCAGGGCCCAGGCAGGAGCTCAGCTAGAAAGAGGCATTGAAATTACATGGGGTCAGGTGTGACAGAGCAGCCAGTGCCCTCCATTCCTGTAACTCGCCTCAACTGACCAGCATCTGGCCTTTACCAGGTATTTTTCCACCCATTCCAGAAATCCCGTGTGGCAGGAATTGTTCTCATTTTACCGACAGAGAAACCTGGGCTCAGAAAGATTGCCAGCAGGCTGGAAGGGGCCAGTCACCTTAGTCCTGGCCTTCCACTTCCTCTCCTTGTCTACCTTGCCTAAAAATATCAGAGTTCCAAGTTCCACACACACCCTGACACACGGCTCAGCAGCTGTCTGCCATGTCACCTAGAAGCAGCTAGGATCCAAAGCTTTAAAGGAGGAGTGGCAGGAGGAAGACAAGCCTGGGGTGGGGAGGGATGAGACAGCATCCAAAGACCACTAAGAAAGGGACCAGGGAGGGATGCGGGTCAGGAGAGAAACAGGAAGCCTGAAGACACGGATCTCAGAATGGGTGTGGAGAAGTCCATAGCTTGCTGGGGAGCACCAGCCCCCCAGGCCTTGGCCCTGATACAGGATACCAAATAATTTCTCTGATGTGACTTTTTCTGACAAGTCCCATCACATCGTCACCATTCTGTCCATTGTCCCCTTCCTAATCCCACTTTGGAGAACTCACAGTCATAACTTCTGCCTCTCCTGCTGCAGTTTCAAAGCTCTCTAGTTTTGTGCTCCAGCTTCTGTCTGCCACGTTTCCTTCTTTACATTGAGAGGAGCTCCGAGCATGCCTCCATTGCCCATATCCTTCCTCTTGCTCCCCCACTCCCCTCCAAGGATGGGTCTATGTGCCTTCGTTCATCTCTGACTTGGACCTGTTTAAACTCCGTCAATATTTAACTCCAGGTCCCATAAAGCAGAGATGCCCCCAGAGGAGCCAATATCCGGAGCCCAGCAAGGCCATCAGAGGAACTGCTGGGGGTTGGAAGGGGGCAATTTAGATGGGGGGAAGATTTTCCATCCTCCTGTATTGGTTGGGAACAGACCTAGTTTTGGGACCTGTTTAAACATTATCAAAAAGAGGAAATTAAGCATTTAGACTAATTAAATGTAATATTGCTTGATATGTTGTGAATTGGGTGGCTGTGGCCTCTTCTGCACAGCAACTGGGTGGAGCTGGGTAGGGACATTGTGGCTTCCTCCTCCAAAGTGGGGGCTCTGCTTGCGAGGAGGCACTGCTCCTGCTTGCTGCTCTGGGACCTCGAGGGACCAGATTCACCCTGGTTACCTGGCATGCCAGAGAGGCTTGGTCCCCAGGAGCCATGTGAGTGGGAACTCCAGCCCATCTTCCCTCTGCCACTTCCCTTCCCCTTTCCAGGGGCTGCTCCCAGAAAGTTCCTTCTGCTGGCTGACATCGCTGGGTAACAATCATTGCAGGTCCTGAGGATATGGAGGTCAAGGGGAGCGGAAGCCCCTAGCCTGAAGAGTACACCTTCAAGCAGGGCTCGAGGGGCCAACCCCTCAGTTCTTTATGTAAGGTGTTCATTTTACTGCGCTTCAGAGCACACACCATTCCAGAAGATACCTTCTTGGCTCCCTGTCCTGGCTCCCAGCTGGCCGCCCTTCTTTTCCTTTTATCCTTCTCTCCGCCTCCACTTTACAAGGGGCGTAGGAATAATAGCTAACACTGTATTTCAGGTACTGTTTTATCCTCACAATAGCTCGTTTTACAGATGAGAAAACAGGTATAGAGGAGTAAAGTAACTTGTCTCAGGTCCCTCAGCTAGTTAGAGTAGAACTAGGGTGTGAATCTAGGCGCTCTCATCCGAGCTGATACTCCTCAGGGCCGGGAGGAAGACTGGTACCCTTCTGTGGTTTCCATCCACTTCTCTGGCCCTAGCTTCAGCCTTCTCTTCTCCCAACCCCTGTCTGCATCTCTCACCTTCCCATGTCCCACTCATATCCTTGATTTGTCATCTTCTCCTTTCAAATCCTGATTTATGAAGAGACACCTGGGTGCGCCCAGCCAGGGCCTGCTAGGTGTCAAGGATCCAGCAAGACCCCACATCTGGCATCTCCCCGCAAGGAAAACAGCTTTTGCCGCCGAAGCCTCTGCAGGTGCCAGGTTTCTGTGGGCACCACTGAAATGGTAAGAGGTGGAGATGGCCAGGGTAAGACAGCATTTCTGAGCCTTGGTACCAGAAAAGGATAAGGGCACACTCCATTTTGAGATGGAGGTCGGGAGGGCAGACAGAAGAAATGGGCACTATCCTCTATTCCATTAGCCATAAGGGAAAATTTCTTAGGACTGCTTACAAGAAGCAGAAATGAGGCCAGGAATCCTTTTGCGTCACATTGATCTTGAGGTGGTACTGGGAGAAAAGGTGAAGACCATTTGTGGACCATCCAGAATTTTATTGGTGGATTCTCCTCCCCCACCTCCAAATAGAGACCTAAGCTTTATCCTGCCAGCTCTGACCTGGGCCTTGGCCTTCCCCGTTCCACCACACCCAGAGATTGGGGATCAAAGATCAGACTTATCTCTGAGATCACTGCAGCCTGGCAGAGAGGCCAGCTTCTTTAGGGTGCCTGGATCATGGAAGAGGAGGGTGTACGGCTTGCCCTCCCTTCACCCAGGTGTCCCCTGGTCCACGTTGGTGAGCATGGTGGAAGGCCCACTCTCCTGGGGGGTACTTGGGAGCCACCACCTGCCTACCTCCTTTAGGGCCACCTGCTCCACCTCGTCCTGGCCCTGGGGCCGCAGTCTCGCTCGCAGATCCCTGAAAGTGTCCAGCAGGGCCTGCCGGGGCTCCCGCCGGAGCAGACAGTACAGCACGGGGTTGAGGCAGCTGTTGCTGTGTGCCAGGCAGGTGGCGACAGGGAAGACGTAGGTGTGGAGGGTGTAGAAAGTGCTGTCCCAGGGCACCAGGTCAAACTTCACCAGGACACCCCACAGAGTGACCACGTGGTTGGGGAACCAGCAGAGGAAGAAGGAGGCCACCAGAATGTGGACGGAGCGGGCCACAGCCCGGCCATGCTGCCGTCTCCGCTGTCGCCGCCGCAGGAAGGCCAGCAGGAGCAGGTAGCTGGTGGTGATGATGCCCAGGGGCACGATAAAGGCCAGCACCACCCTCTGCAGGTGGTAGGCCCCCAGCCAGTACCTGCTGGGGAAGCGCAGCAAGCACAGGTGCACGCCCCACATCTCACCCTCGGCCCCAAAGACAGCCGTGGGCAGCGTTGCCAGGGCAGCCACTCCCCAGACTGCCAGGGTGGCCACGCGGCCCCAGAAGAGCGAGAGGTGGGTGCCTGGCCCCGTGGCCATGGCCACCACCCAGTAGCGGGCAACGCTCAGCGCTGTGATGAGGAAGACACTGGCGTAGACGTTGAGGACAGTTGTTGTCAGGACCATCTTACAGAGGGCACCCCCGAAGGGCCAGTGGAAGTCCAGCGCTGACTCGGCCGCCCAGAAGGGGAGAGTGAATGCCAGCCCCAGGTCCGCCAGAGCCAGGTTGAAGACGAAGATGTCGGAAGGCTGGCGGGGAGCTCGCCGAGCACAGTCTCCCAGCACCCACAGCACAGCCAAATTTCCCAGCAAGCCGATGGCCCCCACTAGCCCATAGGCCAGGGCAACCACCACCCTCAGGGCTAGGGAGTCGACAGGCACGGCGGCATCATCAGCACGCAGCACGCTGCCCCCAGAGGTGTTGCCCCAAAAGGGCGTGGGCAGGGGAGCAGAGACATGGGGTGTGGGCATTGCGGGACATCAGAGGTCAGTGGTGCCCAGCAGAGGGGCCAGTGGATGCCTGCCAGCCCTGGAGACTGAGTGCCTCTCCTAGGGCCTCTACCTGCCAGGAGCCCCAGCCCACACCCATACCTCAGAGGGAGGAGTGTGAGGAAACAACTTGCCCCTTCCCTGTTGGTCAAGATGGGTGGTGGGTGGGGCAAGGCAAGGGAGGTCCCACGCTCTAGCATGTGTGTGTGTATCTGAAAGGCTGTATGCAGCAGAGAGGCAGGGGAGAAGCGGGAGTTGTCCCACCATGTAGGACAGCCCCAAGCCTCCACCCCAGGGACAGGGCTAGAGATACCCCATTTCACAGATGACTGGAACCAAACTGAAGCCCTCTCTATTCCTAACAGCATGCAGAGACACATAAACACCCCCATTTTCTGCAGAAAGTGCTTCCATGGAGCCCAGGGGAAGGTGCCCAGGAGGGGGCATAGAAAGCAGGGACTCAGAATGGCTGATAGGGAGAGGAAAGAGCAGAAGTTCTGGAATCCCAGGTGTCACTGTGGGGCTCTAGATAAATCCCTTAACTCCCCTGAGCCTCACTTAATTTCCTTGAGCCTCATGTAACTCCCTTAAAAATTTGAGATAAAAGTCTCTTCTTCACAGCATTGGTGTATTGAAAGGATATAATACATGTGAAAAGGTACCATTTATGTCGCTATTTACATGAACAATTATTTAAAGGAGGAGTCTGGGGCATTCTGTGGAAGGGAGCAGCATATACTGAGCAGCTATTTTCAGGCCCAGGGATCAGTGCCAACTAAAACACAGGTTAGAATTAATCTCAGCATCAAGTGACCTTGAGGCTAAGGGCAGGGAGGGAGAGGGGAGAGGAAGTCACAGCTTCCTGTTCCCTCCCCCACTGGGAACACTGGGCCTGTGAGGACCTGAGAGGTCCTGGGCCGTGCCCTCAGTTTTCTTCCTACTCCTGGTAATGAAGTAGTCCTGCTCATCTCTATCACCCACACTGCCCTTTCACCCTTTCCTGCCAGAGCTCAATGGTACCCCCACTCTCTCCTCCAAACCCCAAACTTCATTTCAGAGCTATGGGTCCTAAGACACGCCCTCACCACACCTCATCCCGTCTCCCCATGATCTCAGTCCAAACTGGAAAAAATGCCTCATTGGGTCCTCCTCCTTCATGCCCACATCCCTACCCACTGCAGGAGCTGTGATGGGCCAAAAGGGAAGGCTCGAGGTGGGGAGGTGAGAGGGGGAGGCTTTCTCAAAGAGACCAATATATTCAACACTTTCCTGCCCTCTGCTGGCTAATTAAGAAAATGTTTGCTCTTCAGTTCCCTCAGAGAGCTGGGGGAGGAGGAAAGGGCCCTTCCCGATAATGAATCAGAGGTGGGTTCGATGAACCCATAAGTGAGAGAGATCCAGGCTGGATGCCAGGATGTTTGGGTTGTTCACAAGGGATGAGTGTGAAGGGGGTGACAGAAGGGTCGTACCAAGCCCGAGGTAGGCAAGTGTACCTTGATACCAGTCACTATCTCCCTGGGCCATGTCTCTTCTCCCACCCACCCAGAATCATTTTGCCAGTCTGGTAGCGAAAATGTGTGTTTAATGCTTTGGACTTATTTCCTCTTGACTTGGAGAAAGGAAGCTGGGCCACAGTTCCAGGGTTCTGCTGTCCATGTAAAGGATCTGCTCCTCAGATCATTTCTTTTTTACCTTAGTTCATTTCCCCTGGTCTGAGTCTATCAATACCCCCTTGTGGTAATGTAGATAGGTGATGCCACTGGCTGGTCCTAAGAACTTCATTTTGAGCCCTTTCTTTTTTCTTTTCATTCATTCATTTAATCACTAACCACAGCATTTCCTGAACCCTTACTACAGTGCCACGCACTGTACTCGATGCTGGGGAGACAAAAACAAACAAAACATGCTCCTCTCCACATAGCAAATAATAAACTTTTTAGGATAGAAGGAATAATGGAGATCATCTAGTTCAGCTTCTCATTTTATAGAGAGTGAACATGACTTATCCAAGGCCACTAGGGTGGTGGAGTCGGGGTTTGAACAGGTCTCTTGACTCCTGGAATGTGGCTCTTTCTACTACATCATGATGCCTATTAGGCTTTTGTTTCCATCCATAATCCCTTCCCCCTTCCTAAGCACCAGGACCGCTAGTCCCTATTCTTGGGATGCTCCCAGGCTGCTGAGGAAAACAGCAGCAGAATGTGCACAGAGGGATGGAGGCAGCTCCTCTCTAGATGGTTCTTCATTCACAACTGCTGGGAGATGAAGAGGAAATGGATCCAACAAAAATGCCTTCACTATCCCTCATGCTCATATTACCCTTTAGAGCCACACTTTGCCAGCCCCATTTTCTGTCTCAGAGTCCAAAGTTCTGTAGTGGTGGATCATGGTGTATGACTCATGTGGAAAGGCTTTCTAAAGTCCAGGCCTTCCCCTCAGTTACCTGAACATCCACCCCTCTCTCAGCCCATGTGTTCTTCCAGCCCTACTTCCCTCTTCTTGCACTCAAAAGCCTAGGATATGGAGTCTCCAAAGTGGGATTAGAAATGGAGGCAGGAGGGGCTGAGATATCCCTCTGCAGAGCAGAAAGAGGAAGAAGCTTTGCATTTGCATTTGTAGCAGAAAGGACAGAGCCCAGTCCTTGGGAGGGACTGACTACCCATGGCAAGAGAAGGAGACCTGCCCCTAACCCAAAATCCCTAACCTCACATCAACCCAGTCAGCCATCATCTCTGCTCTTTCTCATGCCAGCTGAAATCTACTGGAGAAAATCCTCCAGTCTTGGTCATGGGTATGGAAAGGTCCAATATTCAGGGACAAATTCTCTTTCTCCCTTTCTGTTTAATAAACGTTTTATTTTGGAATAATTTTGGATTTACAGAAAAATGAAAAGGTAGCGAGAATGATCCATCTCTTTTAATTTCCAAATTAAAATACAACTGGCAGGGCATCAAAAATATAAAATTCTTAGGGATAAATCTGACAGAATATGTGTTGTACCCGTACACTGAAAACTACAAAACATTGCCGAGAGAAATTAAAGAAATTCTAAATGCATGGAAGGACATACAATGTCATTGATTGGAAGACTCAGTATTGTTAAGATGTCAATTCTCCTCATAATTGGTTTGAAGATTCAACACAATTCCAATAAAAATTCTAACAGGTTTTTTTTTTTGTAGAAATTGACAAGCTGATTCTAAAATTCATTTGGAAACACAAATAGCCAAACAACTTTGTAAAATAACCAAAATGATTTTGTAAAAAAAATAACCAAACATTGCCAATAAGCAATAATTTAAACATGAACCTGTCCAACATGTTTTGTGTACAAACAATCCCTATTTGCTGTAAGGCAAGGAACCGGCAGCTGTTTTCTTCCTGGTGCTAACAACTGTGATTATGAAAAGACAGTGTGAGCCTTAGATTGTAAATAGAAAATGAAAAGGGGAACAATTGAACTAGCATGCAACTTTGAACAGTTACTCAATAGAAGCGAATTTTAATTATTTTATGCAAGTACATATGAGCTTAAAATCTGGATGCCAAAAATATTTAGTTATCAAAAAAACATAAAGTTGGAGTACCCACACTATATGATTTCAAGACTTACTATAATGCTACAGTAATCAAGACAGTACGTTTTGGTGAAAGGATAGACACATAAATCAAAGAAGCAGAATAAATCTAGAAAAAGACCCAGGCATTTGTGGTCAATTGATTTTCAGTAAAGGTGCAAAGACAATTCACTGAAGAATTAATGGTCTTTTCAGCAAATGATTCTGTAACAACTGAATATGGAAAAAAATACCTTGGTACATACGTCACACCATGCATAAAAAGTAACTCAAAATGGATCCTAGATCCACATGTAAAAAACCTAAGACTCCAAAACTTCCAGAAGAAAACAAAGGAGAAAATCTCTGTGTCCTTGGGTTAGGCAAAAATTTCTTAGATACCACATCAAAAGCACAATCCTTATAAAAGAAAAAAAAATGATAAATTGGACTTCATCAAAATTAAGAACTTCTGCTCTTTGAAAAGCACTGTTAAGAGAATGAATGGATAAGCCACAGAATGAGAGAAAAAATTTGCAAATCACATATCTGATAAAGGACTTGTAACTACAATTCATAAAGAACTCTCAAATACAATAATAAGGAGAAAAACTTACTTTAAAAATGAGCAAATCCAGAGAACCTCTTTTTTGCTCAGATGTGGCCTAAGGCCACTCAGCACGTAAACTCACTTCCCTCCTCCTTCGTGGGACCTGACTCCCAGGGGTGTAAATCTCCCTGGCAATACAGAACATGACTCCTAGGGATGAGCCTGGACCCAGCATCGTGGGATTGAGAAAATCTTCTTGACTAAAAGGGAGAAGTGAAATGAAACAAAGTTTCAGTGGCTGAGAGATTTCAAATGGAGTCCAGAGGTCATTCTGGAGGGGATTCTTATGTGCTATATAGATGTCTCTTTTTAGGTTTTAGTGTATTGGAATAGCTAGAAGGAAATACCTGAAACTGTTAAAATGCAACCCAGTAGTTTTGATTCTGACAATGATTGTATAACTATGTAGTTTACACGGTGTGACTGTGTGATTGTGAAAACCTGCAGCTCACACCCTTTATCCAGTGTATGGACAGATGAGTAGAAAAATGGGGACAAAAATTAAATGAAAATAGGGTGGGGTGGGGGGATGGGATGTTTTAGGTGTTCTTTTTTACTTTTATTTTTATTTTTTTTTTGGACTAATGAAAATGTTCAAAAATTGTGGTGATGAATGCACAACTATATGATGGTATTGTGAACTGTGCACTGTGGATGATTGTATGGTATGTGAATATATCTCAATAAAACTGAATTTAAAACAAAACAAAACAAAAAAAGGGCAAAAGATTTGAACAGTTACTTCACCAAAGAAGATACAGGGATAGCAAATAAGCACATGAGAATATGCACAACATCATTAGCCATTAGGGAAATACAAATTGAAGCCACAAGGAGCTACTACTACCTTCCTATTAAAATGTCTAAAATTAAAAAGTTTGACTATACCAAGTATTGGTGCAGATGTGAGGCAACTGGAACCTTCATGCACTACTCTTGGGAATGTAAAACATTATAATAACTTTAGAAAAAATGGCAGTTTCTCAAAAAGTTAAACACACACCTACCATATGGCCTAGCCATTCTACTCCTAGGCCTTTACTCAAGAGAAATAAAAGTATATGTTCATATAAATACTTGTACGTGAATGTTCACAGTAGCTTTATTTGAAGTAACTTAAAAGTAGAAACAACTAAATGAGATAACCCAATTATCCACCAACAGGTGAATGGATAAACAAATTGTGTTATATCCATACAACAGAATACTATTCAACAATGAAAGGGAATGAATTATTGTTGATTTATGCAACAACATGAATGAATCTCAAAATAATTATGCTGAGTGAAAGAAGCCACACACAAAAAAGAATATACTGTATGATTCTGTTGATTCATTAAAAAGTCTAGTATACGCAAACTAATTTATAGTGACAGAAAGCAGATCAGTGATTGTCTGGGGAGGTGGTGGTGGTGGGGTTGGTGGAACAAGGTAAGCAGGAGAGAGGGATTGCAAAGTAGCATGAAGAAATGTTTGCAGTTATGGTTATGTTCATTATCTTGATTGTGATGATAGTTTCATTGGTGTATACATATGTCAGAACTTATCAAATCATATACTTTTTTTTTTGAAACCAGTACCATCTAGGGATGGTGATTTTTTTTAATGCAATTTTACTGTGGTATATTCACATAACATACAATCATTCAAAGTGTACAATCAGTTGTTCACATTATTATCATATAGTTGTACATTCATCACCATAATCTTTGAACATTTTCATTCCAAAAAATAAAATAAAAATTAAAATAAAAAAGAACATCCAAAACATTCCATTCTCCTCCTCCCCATTGTTCATTTACTTTTTTTTTGATTTTTGTAAAATGTTTATTCTCTTAAATACAATGCATTCACAAATGTTAACACTTATCATTTCCACCAACTGCATTATCTAAGTAAACTAAAATAAGCACTTTTGTCATAGATGTAATCAATGATTATTAATACTTTTTTCTTAAAAGGACCTAAACTTTCCCAAATTTTACAGGTAGTTTTATTGTATGATTCACCTAGTAGACAATTTTTAAAAATTGTGTAGAAATTAATAGATTCAAACTGCTTAAATATATTATACCATGTTATCAATCCATCAAATCAAAAGCTATTGCCAAGCTGAATAATAAATTACAAAGAAATAATAATTCTGGCTTGTACAGAAAAGAAACGTGCAGTGTTTTTCAAAGCCCTTAACAGTTACCTCCTAATACAAATCCCCAAAGCTTAGAATTGGAAGATGAGTTTCACAGTAATGTAATTTTAAACTTCCACTTACATTCATTTTAATATATTACTAAGATGTTTATTCTATGTTACATTGGTGCTTTCCAGTGTATACAATTTACAGTTTAAATTTGTACATATGAAATTCACTAACATAAGGGACAGTTATTACTGCTACAAACTATCCATAAAAAGAAAAAACTCCACCTTACATAGAACTCTGAAGATGGTGTGACTTAAAAGATTAATTCAATATGGTTTTTAATATTTCAGCCATTTTCTAAATACCAGCAATGTAAACTTGCCTATTTAATATGTAAGAGCCACAACTTTATTCACTGAGAAATTATGCATTAATTTTCTTCAACCTTCCTTTTCACCTTAACTCAAAAATATCATGACATGCTGGTTCTTTTTCAGTGAATTTGGAGGAGAGGAGTAAAGGAAGGTGATAAATACACTGTAAACAGGAAAAAGTTGCCCCCAAATTAAACTTTTTAGAAAAACTTTTCACTACTACACTACTTAACACCTTAAAGAGTCAGTTACAAGGTTTCATTTTTAACACTAATACAAATAAATTACTGTAGGGACACGGTGCCCTACCATTCTTGGATCTAGAGTTCTAAATACCTGAACACAAGAGTAAAATACTTCAACAACATTAAATCAGACGTTTAGAATAGTTGTTATAAGATTTGACTAGACAGTCAAAACAGTTAGAAACAGATAATTCTGTAGGTGGGTGGTAATTTTGCTTTTAGGGGTAGGCAGCT
>PVKY010000886.1:0-38410 GCA_004027775.1 Bradypus variegatus | reverse complement strand
TTAGTTTCAAATACCGGAATAAAAGAATATAATTTTGTAGCTTTCATCTGAAGTTAATGGATAATGAGATTCAGGATCAGCCTTATGCAGTAATGCAGTTTAAAGCTCCTGGGAAGGCTCTCTTTCCCCCTCCCCAATTATCTTACACTGAAATCCCTTAAGTTCCACCATTAGAGCACATGGTGTTAAGTACAGTCCTCTGCAGAGCAAATCCTTTTAAAATACAAAAGCACAACAGGGATGCTTTATCAAACAAGGGTGGAACCAGAAAAGTAGTGCTTAGAGGGGATGCACAGGGAGAAGATAGTCTCTGAAGATTAATTTTACAATACTTCTCAGTTTTACATTGACTGACCCTTGTGAAAAAGAGGGAACTCAAGGACTCCCCAAGAAACCTGATGCCTGCAACCGAGTATCTGGGTAAATCTCTAGTCTTAGGAAGAGGTGAGGGCAGGCATCATGCTGAAAAATCACTGAGGCTCCCAGTAAGACTGAATTCAGAGAAAAAAATTCTGATAGTGTACATGCACTTTGATCAGTCACCGTAGAAGCCAGTGTAGAAGTGCCTTGCGGACACACACTTCTGTATGTCCGGAGGATGTAAAACTATTTCAGGAAAAAGAAAGGATCAGTTTCATTTCCAGAGTGCTGGTGTTTACCTACCCCAGGAGGCAGGATTTGGAAGTGTTAAAAACCCATTAGTCAAAACCTGACTTTGTTACTTACTGACTGTGTGACCTTGGGCAAGTGAGTTGAACTTTCTGAGATTACATTTCCTCATCAAATTCAGTATAAAGCACCTGGCACACAGTAATGGTCTATAAATCGGAACTATTATAGTGAAGAATATTGAGGGGGCTTCAGGACACCCCCCATGAATTGGAACTAGGTCATGGAATAAATGATCACTATGGTCAGAATGAGTAAGAAGTTCAGACCCTGATAATTCCTGCATAATCTTTTTCTTACCTGGATGTATACTGCCTTATTCCAACTTCATTTTACCTTTCAAGATCTGGTGGGGTTAAAAATGAAGCTGAAAGAGTTCTGGATCCCTTTAGGCGGCCTGGAAACAGTAGGTTTGGGGCAAAGATGGCCTTACTCACAGACAGGATGGATGGCCTATTCCATGAAATGATCTAAGAAAAATCATAAGCCACCCTCACCCAAATTTATATCATGCCACTCGCCATGGGTCTGAAATCCCATCATCATAGCTATTTCCTTTCCTCTGGGTAATGGCTCCTGAAGACCGCTACAAAAAGTCACGCGATAGCTTGAGAGAGTGTGCATGTCAGCACACTGGTGAGGGTTCCCAAAGTGGGTGATCTGGCTGTTACCCAGCAGAGAAAAATGGGCCAGGACCCAGGACAAGTAAATTTTGATAGGACTAGGGCTATTAAAGTGCCTCTTCCTTCCAGAAGGCAAACCTGACTTAATGGAAAGTATGGGCAGCAGAAAGATATGGGAACTAAAGAAAGAGGAAAAGCCACCAAATAGGCCATGGGAACCACCAAAGATGTCAGTTATGCCATCCATGGTTTAGGGAGCAAAGAAGTAGATTCAATTCTAACTTTTCTGGTTCACCTTGATATTGACTATTTGGCCCTGGAACCCTCCAACCCAGACTTCCTTCCTTCCAGGAAAAAGTGGGCATAGAGGTGGAGAGCCAACCCCGTATCTACGTAGTCTAAGTTGCAACATCCAGGATCTCAGCAATTAAGGCCAAGCAGATCTGTCTCTGACTAAGACCATCATGACATCAGCTACAGTTTTCCACCCTGGGATGGGACCAAGGAAATTAGTAACTAAGAGTATGCTCTGTGAATCACTGGGACTCCATGGGGGTTTTTAGAGCCCATCAGAATCTGTTATTCAAAATCGTGTGTCAGGTTTGTGTTTTAACTGTAATTCTGAGAAGATATGAATTTATATTTAAAAGTGTGAAAAAATATTTTAAAATGTATAACTATCATCATGGTATTTATTCAGGAAAAATATGTGTGAATATGCATGTACATGTATGATTATATGCACACACATATATACAATATATATTTATTCCTTCCTTCCTTTTTTCTCTTCCTTTCTCTCTTCCTTCCTTTCCTCCTTCTTTCCTTCTTCCTTTTCCTTTCCTTCCCCTTCCTTTCCTCTCCCTTTCCTTCCTTCCTTTCCCCTTTCCTAAAAGAGGTCAGTGAGCTATGTGGGGCCTGACATCTCTGAGGTCTGACCAGAGCGGCCTGAAGGCCACTGGTATTGATGTTAAACTTGTAGGACTAGCCACACGCTTACACTTCACCCAGGTTTTTTGGCATCATAGTGGCACACATCCTGTCTCTAACCTGGTTTGCCTGTAAACTCTGCATAGACAGTTTTTCCTCCAAAAGGAGCAGCCAGAGACATAAGAATTTGATTCCTCCCACATTGTCCTAAATTCTGCCATGATGTCAGGGAAACAATATTGCCCACAACAACCACAGCCAAGTTGGCCTCTCTGGGCCTTGGCTGCTTGCTGCCCTACCTTTACACCCCAAACCTGGAGGAAATACCCTTAAAGGAACGGAAAAACTGGGAATGGGAGAGGAGAACTGGGAGTGGAGGGAATGTGTCAAGCAGGTGTAAAACACAGGAAAGGGTTTTGTGAATGCTCCATCTCTGAGAGGGTGACTTTGTGGAGAGGAGGAAGCAAAGGAGGGAAAGGTGGTAATTAGCTTCTTATTGTTTCCCCTGGGTGTTGTGAGAATCCCTTAGGAGACACTTGTTAAAAAGCAGAGTGAAGACAGTAAATACACATCTAATGATATGCTAAATAAATTATTATTGTTATTATTATGACTATTATTATAGCAATTGCAACTTGCTCCTTGCATCTAAGTTTCCACTAGAGACAGAAATTAGTCCCGTTACAGCCAAGCCTCCACTGCAGCCAGAATGCCCCCAGGTTTCCCCCACCCTCTAGAATTAGTTATTGGGCATTATAAACCAGGCTTCAGTTAACAGTCACTCTCCTGGTTTCTGCAGAAAGAGACTAAGGGGCTCAGCAAAAGCTGGCACATCCTCCGCCTGGCGCCTGCTCTAGTCAAGGTAAGATTCAGAATGGAGCTTTGCCAATAATGGCAAGGGTTTATACCTAGGGAAGAACTTCTGACTCCAAAGCAAGGGAACTCAGGGAGGGCAAAAGCAAAGGCAGACAACTGGGAGTGGGGGTAGGGGAGTCACATAAAGAAAGGAAAAATATACAAATCAGGGATACTCTGCTAGGGCATCATGGGCTTCCTGGACTCCTTGGAACCTAGCAACTGCCATGTGCATCTTGTACACAGACTGTGTATGTGCATTCTGCTGGAGAGATGGCGGATTGTTTTTGTCAGTCTCTCAAAGAGGTCTGGATCCAGAAACAGCTAATGAGCCAGCCCAGGAGAAGGAACTTCGGACTCTGGGTTCAACAATGTCTGGCCAGTGTCTCTTAATTTCCTGCCTTTTGGCAGAGGACAATCGTTATCCACAGCGAGAGGCCTGCAGGTTCTGATATTCACAGTGACTACGCTTCCTACACTTCCCCCTACCTCTCCCCCACCCCCACCCCAATCCTGGTCTGAGCCCCAACATTTACCCTGAGTCCTTCTTAGGCAATGATATGTAAATATCAGATCCTTGGTTCTCCCTCCTTGCATTTCCATAGGAAAAGCATCAACCATCCCTGTGGGTATCAAGAATGGAGAGGGGGGGTGGTGGGAATGGGGTGGGGAGAGCTAGATGCCTGAGGAGGAGACGGCCAAAGGCTGGGGGACTAGGAGATGGGATTTCAGGCTTAACTCAGCAGCTGAGCACCTTCCGGGCAAATCTGACTTCCTCTCTGGGCCTCAGTCTCTCATCCAGACAGAAGGATCCTTAGGGACAGAAGGAACCAAGTTTGGAAGAGTCCTCCCCACTCTAAGTGTTGATGGGTGGGGGGAAGACTGAGCCTTCCGTGCAGACCCAGGCATTCAGTGCCTAGAATGGGGAACCCAAACATGCCCAGCTCACCCCATTTACCGACACTGAGCCCAAACTCCCAGAAGGAACTCTTCTACAGGGACCAAAGGAAAAACAAATGATGACAATAAAAATAAATAAATATATGAAACGGTCCGATTAAGGAGCTTTACAGGTTCAGAAAATTTGAGGGCTTTTTCAAGTTAAAAAATGTAAAAATATGAAGGCTGATCAATTTGGTAGTATCTCCGGAGCAGGGCTGAGGCATAGAGAGGCCTCTTGCGCCACGCTGCCTTCTGATTTATTTTTGCTTTATTTGTATATTTTTTAATGGACCAAGTGGCAGTTCTCTGTGGGGCCCTCAGGCTGACAGTCAGCTCTGTCGCAGCCCAGAGTTGGCTGTGGTTTGGTTTTCATATATCTGGAGATCTGGAGGACCGGGGGCAAACTTGGTGACGGAGAGCTGAGGCACGCTGGGGAGGCAGAGCCTGCCTGGTCCCCTGCTTTCCTGGCTAGCTTGGGGATCCCTCCCCCCAATCTCTCCGCCACCACCACTCCTGGGCTCTCCGGGCTGCTTTCCCTGCCCGGCACTAAGGACTGGCCCCGCCATAGCCAACGCCGCCACCCGCCGCCCGGTGATTCCCTGGACTGGCTGCCGGTCGGGCTGACCCCCGCAACTCAGTGCTCCTCCTGGGTACCTGCTAACCAGCAGCGGGCAGAGCGAAGATGAGACTCACTCGCCAAAGGCTTTTGGATTGATTGGCGTTCAGTTTGCTGCAACAAGTATGTATTGGTGACGGCTCTGTGCCAGGCAGCACAGTCCTGCCCTGGTGGGGAGGCGGGTGTATGTGGAGCATGGCGCTTGGCATTTAACCTCACCCCAGCCAGGGGTCTCCCTCCCATCCCAGCCTCCCATCCCAACATCCCGGAGATTTTAGAAGCCACGCTGGCCACTGGGGCTGTGTGGGGGAAATTTCTCCCCATTAAAAAAAAAAAAATTCAGCAAAATGTTTGTAGCTCACTGGTAGAAAGTGAATTGGGGAGGGGGCTGTCTCTTTTTCCTGAGAAGGAAACGGGTGGTTGGTGGCAGGGGAGGAGTTGCTGAGCCTTGGTCCAAGGCACCTGGAAGGAGAGTGGCCAGAGAGCAACGCAGATGCGAGTGAAGAACTGAGGACTTAGTTACCTGCTCGTAAAAGTCAATTTTTTTCTCAGAGGCCCTGGGCAGGGCTGCCGGGGAACAGAAGTGGCCCTATGTACCCACAGGAGAGGAAGTCGCAGTTTGGGGAGCAACCCAGCTGAGCAGAATTCAGCCCCCCCAGAAACCCAGGCCTCAGAGAAGCACGGGTGAGGAAGGCCTCCCCAAGGCCCCCTCATCACAGGCCCTAACTAGCCTTGCAAATTCCTTTCTCAATTCACCAGGCTCCCGGTCTCAACCTCTCTATGCTGGGGAAAGCAAACTTTATTTAACTGCTACCTCGGGTTCCTGGCCGCATTATCGTCAAGCAGAGGCCGCGAAAGTGCTCCCGGCTCCTCACCCTGTCCCTCCCCAAACCTCTACACCTCTGAAGCCCAATCTTTAAGACCCAAACTTAGGGTTCAAAAGGAAAGCACTCTAGGAATGCAGGAGGGGCAAGGCGGTCACTGACCTTTAGTGCACTAAAAGCCGAGGGGAAGGCCGGGCTTGCTCAGTCGAATGTCTCCTGGTTGTAGGACTGTTTACTGTCTCTCCTATAAATCCCGTTCCTGGCTGCGGCTGCATCAGCCTCTCACGAAACTTGTCCTTACCTTCCATGCTGATTACCCCATTTCTCCCTGTCTATCTGTTGCGCAGAGTCGGTGACCCCCAATCACCCTTGATTTGACTCCTCTCAGCCAATTTTCCTATGCTCCCTTCCTGTGCTTACACTTTTGTAACTCCGTCCCTCCATACGTAAGGAACTCTAGATGGTTTCCTAGACGGCCACATACAGCTTTTCAGCTGGAAATATCTCCATAAGTAAGTCTCTTCCAGCCCCTACAAATAAATATGTCTGTAGAGAGATAGACTGGCTTAAGCCCCAACCCACACATCAAGAGATAATTACACTCTTATATACATACAGATATCTCCATAGAGTTATATTCGCAAGTACCTATAACTCTAGAGAGAGATAGTGGCATGTACATATAGGACTATAATTACTTATGTCTATTTTTATAACTATGTAGTTATAAATAGATATGACTATATAGTGATAATAATATAGAAATATCTCCCCAGCTATACATGGCTCTAAGTGTATACGCTAACTACTCTATATCACTATCAATAAGTGTCTATCTCCTGATACATAATTCTAACGATATACATTTATCTATATAGCTACTCAAAGATAATAAATCTGTCAAGGTATCAAATGTCCATAAAGCTGGATGGCTATAAGAGAGTCATATATTTTCCCATATATAAATCTGTTCCTATAACTATTGTATATGCACAAACACAATGGAAATAATTATATTTTCCTCAAACATAAATCTGTAAATACAACCACAGCACATTTAGGTACGGCTAGAGATAGAGCAATATTTTCTAGATATCAGTCTGTCAATAGAGCCACTGGTGCCTCCAAACAGAGAGAATTATAGAGGGAGTTATAAATAAACTCTCCAGATGTGTAGGGATCAGTAGAACGAGATGTAAACAGGGCTCTAAGCTGTCCTTTCTCCTCCTTCTTTTTCCTTTTCTTCTTCTTCATGACAGAGATGTCCACAGACTTTTAGACTGTTATTCCCCCCAACCCCCTCCCAAGAAGGATTGGAGGTAGCTGGACTTTGGGAAATGCAGGAGTAGGTGGGGGACAGTGTTGGCTGCCAGTGCAGCCCAGAAGTCCCTTTGGTCAGTCTTCTTGTGGCTGGAAGCCCGGGCAAGTGCCAGAGGCCTAAGGGAGAAAAATGAAGAAGCAGACTATGGCTAGAGTCATTGCGTCCCCTCTCAGCCCCAAACCTTTGCACCAGAGAAGCCCAGAGCCCGCATCCCAGCATGACAGTGTGTGAGCGGCTGAGAATGGGGAGAAGGAGGCAGCAGATGGGTCTGGGGAGGCCTGGGCGGAGGACCAGTGTCGTCCGCTTTTTCCCCCCATCGTCCCATTGCCTGGGGGCAGTTGCCTCACCCACCGGCCGCCTAGAGCCGGAGACCTGGGCCCTCTGCCCGCACGATGAGCTCCGTGCTTCGAGCTCCGTGCTTCGATCTGTTTTATTTTATTTTATTGTTATTATGTGCGATTGCCTCTGGCAGTGCCCTCTATACTGTGTTGGGTTTCAAATGCAAGGACGCCCAAATTTCTCTTTTGAATCTTTTGTGTGTTGGTTTTTAAGAAGTGATTCCGTAGAAAAATGTATTTCTCCCTCTCTTTTCAGACCAAATGGGTCACCGGCTATTGAAAAAGGATCCAAACCTCTAAAAAACGTTTGTGACTTAAATCTTTTAAAAGTTCTCATGCTCCTTTGTTATGGTTCTTTTCTTTTCTTTCCCTTTCTTGAAAAAAAAGTTGGCTAATTTGTGTTTTTATCTTTTCCTCCCCCCCTTTTTTTTAGTGCAATTGCTTTTAAAGGAGAGATTTCGTTAGACCCGAAACTCTGGGGCAGCTTCCCCTCCCGCAAACCTTGTGTGCCTGCACCTCCTGTCTCCCCAGCCCTAAAATAAATAAAGTAATAAAATTATCAGAAAATTGTACCTGGAGAAAATGAGGAGGTGGTTGCAGGATCCGGGACCATAGTCTTCTCCTCCTTTTTTGAAATCAGCTCTCTCCAAACCCGCCAAGGAAAATGCAACATGCCTCACCCCCCTCCCTTTTTTGTTTTCTGAAAAGAACCTCGGAAGAGAACTTCCCTGGGCCTACCGGAGCCCGGGCCTGGCTCTTCCCACTCCCGGGCGGCCATAAATGCTTTTCTGCTTACGCCCAGGCCCGTTGTTCGTTCTCCTGGGCACCTCTGCGGCCCGGGCCCAGATCGAGGCTGCGGACATCGTATTTTTTATCTCCGCCCCTCAGCCTGACCCTGCATGCTTGGTCCCTTCTTCGGGGACTCCCAGAGAGTCCCCAAAGCTGCCAACCACCCCCATATGTGGGGTCCCCTCCTGATCGCTCAAAGCAAAAGCTGGAAAAAAAGAAGCAGGAAAGAGTTGATCTCCTGGCTCTCCCTGCCCATCCTCAGACTGCAGGAGTGTGTTTGGGGAGGGGGATCCCAACCCCGGCCCCCCAAGGGCAAGTGAAGAAGCTTTCTTCCTCTCTTTCTTGTTTTCCCCTCAGATGTTGGGATCAGATCTCCCTCCCCTTACCCCCTCTCAAAATATCCCCTCTTGCATTTTATTGTTATTCTGCCAGGAAAGGATTGTTAACTACTGTTTTTATTAGTATTTATTATTCACTGTTATTATGATTGTGGTCAGAGATTTGTTCACCGTGTTCAGGGGACAGCAGCCTGGCCCAGAGGGAAGCCTGCCTGTCACATGTGGGTACACACACACATATACTCCTTGCAGGGTGCACACACTTCCACAAATATGCCCACAAATGCCTGTTCAGCAATTCACAGGAGGCAAGCGTGTTTCCACCCCAGCTCACAAACAACACACTGCCCCCCTCACCAGCATTTAGGCCCAAACACTCACCCCCAGACCCATGCCAAAACCCACAGGCACGGAGCTTGTAAGTATAGGAAAATAAATAAGAACCCACTTACAGATATCCCTTCTCTCCCACAACCTGGAGGGGTGACTCGGGCCTCTGTCTCTCTCCCCCAGTCTCTCTCTCGCTGGCTTTCTCTTTTTTTCTCCTTGTTTACAGCTTCAGGGAGCTCAAGGCCCATAAATCTTGAGGGGCCTACAGAGCGCAGAGCACATTTGTATGCATCGTTAGGACTCGCTAATACCTAAGCCCATTAACGAGCGTGTATGAGCGTGGTTTCCGGTGTGTATTAACTTATAGTTAAATTCTGGAGGAAAGGGCATTGTGAATTAACACATACGAAATCCATCATAGGTTTTTGTCATATTAGGTTAGTCAGCCATGGGTTTGGGGGAGCAGGTTACCTGGGTCGGGGTGCACCCACCCTCCAAACTTTCTGAAGGAAGCCGGGAGGCCCGGAGAATGCCGAGGACGCTTCCACCCCAACTCCGGTCACTCAGAGGCGCCGGGCCAGGACGGCTGCACACCTGCGGGATGGCGGAGGGGCAGGGGTCCCGGCTCGCGGAGGCCGTCGCGGGCGGGGGGAAGCGGGAGAGGGGCGGCCCTGTGGGCGGCAGGCCGAGGTTGTGATGAGGCCGCTCTGCCAGTGGCCGCTCGGCCGTCTAGTTTCCGCTTTCTGAGAGGAACGAGAGGAGAGGCAAAGTGGCGTCGCTGAACTTTAATTAAACCGAAGCGAAGACAGCGGGGGGAGGAAAAACGATCGGCGGCGGAGGAGGCGGCCGAGAGGCCGGGAAAGGAAGCCAGTCCCAGCTTGGGCGCGGAGAGCCTGGAGCTCTTTCCCAAGAGCTGAAAGCTGGGTCGTTGTATGGAGGTTTTCCTTCCCCCCATGGCCGTTACTCCACCCCAGTGGAGGCAGCTAATTCCAGCTCTTAAAAAAAAAAAAAAACAAGCAGAAAGAAAAGAAAGAAAGAGAAAAATAAAATCCTTTTTTTTTTCTAATTATATGGAGAGTCTCAGCCAGGTGTTCCTGGTTTCAATGACTCAGATCCTGTTGGAGCCCCAAGGATCTGGATAATTGGGCCTGTATAGACAGAGATGAAGGATGCCAGTTCTAAAGGGAGGGAGGAGGGAGAAAGGTCTATCTCTTGGGGTCATGTAGAAAATGCCAAAGACAAAACAAACTAAATTATCGTGTCCGTATGGGTCTATTTGCCGATTTAAATACAATAAATCCGCGGAGGGGGGAAACAGGGTATAAACTGCTAGGACTGTGAGGGGCTGCAAGAGAGAAAACGCGACCCCCAACCCCACCCGATCTTTCCTGTGCAGGAGCAGAGCTGCTAAGGGGCCTCCTCGGCGCAGCTCCCGCCCCTCCCCTCCCCTCCCCTCCCCTCCCCGGGCGCTGTGAACTTTAGCTGGGCCGCCGCCTGTCAGCCCCAGAAAGCGTTAAAGGTGCAGCAGCCCGCGCCAGCCTCCGCAGCCGCCTTTGTACGCGTGATTTATGACTTCAATCTTGGTTCACCGAGAGTTCACACGGCTTTCGCTGCTGTTGAAGGTTAAAAGATGGTCTTCGCTTGACAAGTGGGACTATTGAAAATTCCTTCTTCTTCTTCTTCTTCTTTTTTTTTTTTTTTAAGAAGCAACGAGCGGAGGATCAGGAGAGAAAAATTTGGGGGAGGGACGGGGATTGTAGGTGGGACAAAATGGCAGGTCAGGAAGGTTTGCCCCCCTACATTTGGGATTTTTTTGTAATCAGGATTGGGTTGTGTCTGTAGGGGAGAGGAGGTAGAGAATAGGCAGGAGCTAGGGATGGGACTTAAAGATCATATTTGGAGGCCAAAGGAGTGGCATTAAAAAAAAACAAAACCACCATAATACTCCACAGTCAATTATCCTCCGAAAGTAGGGCCGGGGAAGAAGAGAGCTTGGGGTGAAGGGCGGGCTGTGTGCCCCCCCCCCCCCGCAGTAGGTGCCTACCATGTGTGCTTGGCCGCGGAGTCGCTTTTCAAGTCCATACCCACAGATTTGGGGGAGGTAGTTTTAAATATTAATCTTCCAACTCCTTTCATCCTGAAAACCTATCCTGACAGACAAATTTGATGCGAATGAAGAGGCTGATGGGAAGGTTGTGGAGTTGGGATTGGAAATCCTTTCTATTCTCAGCTTCTCTTAGCCAGTGATCTGGTCCCTCTTCCTTCTAGCATTCTGAGGAATGCAGTGCCATAGCAAAGATGATGGTCAGCCATCTCCTAATGGCCAGGAGATAAAGCCCCTTTGCAGTCTGAGGCTTTGAGTATTTGGAAGAACAAAAATCTCTCCTTTTCAGATTCCAGATGGATGTGAGGTTTTGGGTAGACATAATGATTTTTTTTTCTGACTCTCTGGGAGTCAAAGAAGGGAAAGAAACCTCAGTCACCAGCGGGTTAGAAGAAGAGAAAGAGAAAGGGGTGATAGAAATGGAGATAAGGAGAGCCCCTGGAGTCATAAGGATCTGAGTGGCTCTGAGTGGCTCTTTGAGGTTTCTTTAAGATATTTTCAAATCTCCTGGAGTGAGAATTTGGGATTGTGGTTATGGGGGAGGAGAGCAGAAGAGAGCTGAATCTGGTCTTGGCCTGCCCTAGCCCTACTCAGACTCCACCTCCATTCTCTGTTTTTGTTTTTGAGGGGGGAAGTACAAAATTACTTTATTTGAAAGAATGGTACAAATGAAAGAACTTGGTGGATGATGTTGGTACAACTTATAGAAAAAGTAAAAGTAAACCCAACATGCACACACTGCAGCTTCCCCAGTGGCTCTGGGGAAGAAGGCATAACACTTAGCTCTCATCATCACTGTTTCCCAGAATGTGCTTGTCAAACAGGTAGTCTGCCAAGTCAGAATCCAGGGCCCCAATCTTGCGCAAGTTGGTTATGTAGTCACCTGATTCTTTGATACACTTCACCTGCTCATTCAGGTAATGTGTCTCACTGAAGTCACACAAGTGGGGGTCTTTTTTTGTCACTGGTCAGTCTTTTTTGTGTAGTTCCAGTAGTGACTGATTCACCCTTTTTCCAAGTGTAATGCACACTCCACTGCATTCGGCCAGCTCTTCCAGTCATCTAATTCAGGTTTCTTGATATCCTGAAGGAAGATTGGGCCAACTAGTTGGTTCTGCAGCTTCATAAATTCTCAACATGTTCCCTCTCCTCACAAAATTGGTAAAGAAAATATTTGGCAAAGTTCTTCAAAGACACATCATCACGGTCAAAGTGGTAAGTCATTGACAGGTAGAAGTAAAGGCATAGAGCTCCAGGTTGATCTGGCAGTTGATGGTGGCCTCTGAGTCCTTGTTGTAGTTCTGGAGCACATGCGACAGGGGCATCATGGCAGATGGTTGAGGAGAGGAGGTAGACACTGTGAGGTGCTGGAGAGGTGGCGGAGGGCTGCTCAGATGGGCCAGCTGCCAAGGGCAAGCGCTGGTTCTGTTCAAGCACTGTCGAAGCAAGAAACCAAGGTGACTCTCTGCAAAGATGTCTCCCGCCTCCATTCTTGATGCCATGTAGACATCTTAGGTCAGAGCAGCCCCTCAAACCCAGATCCCAGAATTAATGACAGCCACACCAGAGAGAGTGCCCTCTATTTCTCTTCCTGAGTAAAGTTGAAGAGGCCTTTCACCACAACGGGAGGGCTCCTGCAGAATCCCTATGAGAAGGGAGGAGGGAGAGAGAGAAGGGCCAGGAAGATGGCTGCCCCTTCCTGGGGTAGAATAGGGAGCAGGGAAGAGAGAGACCCTTCAAACCCAGAGTCTGGATTCTGGAGTCACTTTGAGAAAGAGAAGGATGGCCCTCCGGCCTCAGGAAGAACAGAGAGGTAGCGTAGCACTGTGTTGAGAAGCTTTGGGGGGTGGGTAACTGTTAGGAGGAGTGAGCTAAGGAAGCTCATGAATCTCTTCCAGCTTCAGGTTGGGAAGCAGAAGAATGAACTTA
The DNA here is from genome assembly GCA_004027775.1 of Bradypus variegatus. Classification (NCBI taxonomy): domain Eukaryota; kingdom Metazoa; phylum Chordata; class Mammalia; order Pilosa; family Bradypodidae; genus Bradypus; species Bradypus variegatus. The sequence goes on along the minus strand of PVKY010000886.1, from coordinate 25,802 downwards.
GCCTCTAGAAGTGATGGTTGCATTGAAGTCACCTTCCCGCCCATTCCGACTGCATTCTGCCCTGGGAAATAATTTTGTTGGGCTTGTGCTTATCTGCAAGTCTGGAATAATTATGAATTATTAATTCATAATTAAGACTGTTGATTGTGATGATTGCTCTCCGGTGGGCCCATTTATTTCTGTCTCCTTGGTGAGGCAGAGGGTAGCCTCCGTTAGCCCTCTGGAACAAGCAAACTGGGGCCCAGCCCCTCCTGAAGGCAGCCCTCAAACTCCTGTATGGGATGGTTGCTTCATTAGCAGTCAAGTCACGTTGCACCTCACAGAGTATTTGTGCTCAATCCACCCACCTCCCACTAACTTCAGATTTCAGATGCTTTGTGCACTTTATTCCGGAGGTGATAGAGTGCAGGTATGGGAATGAGACCCCAACAGGAGAAACAGCTTGGCCAAGCCCTTTGTGGAGAAAGGAATCAAGTCCCAGCAGCAGGACTCCCAGGCTCCATACCAGCATACCAGTGCTGTCTGGGGTCAGGACTGGGCAGTCTGCCTCCCCTGCCCTAAGGTGATGCTGGGGCCCTTGAATATTTCTCTAGCTCCTTCTTCTAACCTCCTTTTCCCCCATCCTGCCTCCTTGTAGGAGGCACAGACTTCAAGACACACCATGCACTGGAGTGGATGGGGGTAGGGAAGTGAGAGCTGACAGTTGTTTCACATCTGTAAGGGCCTAGAGAGGGAGAGAATTCTCCTGTCCGTTGAGATAATTTTCATCTAAATCCTTGCCAGCAGCTTTCTTCCCCCAGCACTGAAACAGTTCTCGTCATGTCCTTTGTCCTCTTCTCCTGTCCCCTGGAAATGTAGAGGAGGAGGAAAAGTAGAGGGAAAGCAGTTCTCAATAGCTGTGCCTAGAGAAAGAAACAGAAATAGCACCTGAGAGAGGGGATCAAACCAGAGATCTCTGCTACGTCCCACAGTTTCACCTCCATTCCTCAAACCCAGCTCAATACCCTGAAGCCCTCCCTCCCCCAACTCTCTCTCTCATGGAAAAGGGGCCCTTCCTCCCTCCCTAAGGCAAGGTCTGCTCTAAGAACTGGCTCTAAGAATGCCACCACCTTCCATGGGTCATTCAGGGACCCAATCCCTATGCATCTCTCAGTGCACATCACTAATTCTCATCCCACCAGTGAGGTGGTCTGTGGAGTTATCTTGATGTTCACCCCAAGACTCACTTGTGCATCCCTGGAGACATTCCCAGCATCCCTTGGTCCCTCAAGCAGGAGGCAGGTAGGAAGCCCATCTAGGATAGTCCCCTGGGGCTGGTGAGTAAATTTTAATTTACTGTTTGATGCTAAATAAAGAGACCTTGGGAAAAAAAGGAAGGAGCAATTGCGTTGGCCCCTCCTCTGGACGCTGGCTTTCTCCATGAAACAGTGCACTGTTGTTCTTGGACGACCATTCCCTACCATCTCCATTAGAAGGGTTTGAGTTTCACCCTCCGTTCACCCCCATTAATCACCCCAGCAGCTAAACATCACCCAGCCCCCTCTGCCCTTTCTCTTCTTCTTGCCCTTAGTATCCATGGAGGGGCATTCCTCCCTGCTGCATGCCTCACAAAGACCCCTCCTCCGTCCCAAGGCCCTGCCCCTTCTCAGCTACCCAGTCCACCGTGGCACTATACTCACCATTCCTGATGCCCTCAGCAGTGACCACTCCTGAACCCCACTCCCCAGCTTTTTCCCTACATAGCCACTGCCCCGTTCCCATGCCACACCCTCCATCAAGTGCCTCATTTCATTCCTACACACCTTCTTCAGCCTCTTCCACCCACCACCATTCTTTCCTCCATGCCCCTATCCACCTTTCTACACTTCTTGCTTCTCTTCTTCTTTCTCCCAAGACATTCCCTAGGTCCTTCAAATCGTGACTTTGAACACTTCCCTTCCAGTGCTGAGAAACTGAGAGGCAGTATAGCACAGTGGTTAAAAACATGGATTTTGGATTCAAATCCTAGATCTGTGTTTGCTAGTTGTGCAACCCTAGGCAAGTTACTCAGCTTCTCTGAGCCATCCATAAAATGCACATTCTCATTGACCTTACAGACTTGTTGTATAGACCAGATTAAATTATATTTGCATAGATCCAAACATTCAGTGAGGGCTTGATAAATGCTGTTATTAGTATTAGAAGCTTCTTGGGAGGAGAGAATGGGACACTCTTCAGATTCCAATAAAAATGAAGGAATTGCCTCCTCCAGCACCTGAGCAGGGAGAATAAAAATTACATAGTGTTGCAGATAAGCAGGACCCGTTTACCAGGCAACCATACTCTTCTATTAGCGCTGGAACCAAGGTTCTCAACTTTGGCTACACACTGGAATTGCCAGGGACACTCTGAAAAATTACTGATAAAAAAAATACTGATGACTGGGTCCACCCCCTAGAGATTCTGATTTGGTTGATCTGGAGTAGGGCCCAGTTATGTAGATTTTAAAAACTCTCCAAGTGATGATAATGTGCAGCCACAGATTGAGAATGTGGGCCTCAGAAGGTGATACAAGAGGTAAGAGGAAGGCTGCCAGCTCTGCCCACCTCCTATGTGTATGTGAAGAGCAGGGAGAGGAAGGCAACTGAGAACTGAGAGCTTCTTCTCCATATGGACTGAGAACTGAGAGCTTCTTCTCCGTATGGACTGAGAACTGAGAGCTTCTTCTCCTTGCCAGCCACATTGCTTCAGTGCAGGAGGGTGTCACTGAGGAGTAGCTTCTCTTGAGATCTCAGAATTTCAGTGCTTCTCACCCTTTTCATTTCCTACAGCTATTAGGATTTAGAAAGGGGTCGTCCAAAGAGGAGTCAGGGGGACAGACAAATTGGCCTCTCAGAGGACCCTCTCTCATCAGAAAAGCATATGGTCCTTAGACCACCAGCGACACAGCCACCTCCCCCAGTAGCGGGAAGATTTGCAGCTGCTTAGTAAATGGAACATCTACCTGGTTGCTACAATAATAGGCCAAGCAATTAGGATACAAGTTTCCAGGATCTTTTCCTATATTTCCAAAAAGATAAATCACCCCAGGAACAGAATCTGCATATTGTAATTAACTGATAAATATTTCATACCTGGTTCAAACTTTTTTCTCTTCTATTTAATGACTACAAACTTAAGCAAAGAGGAAACAGGGGAATGAAGAAAGTGGAGGGAGGATTGGGAGTGGGGAGGTTCTATACTGGCTTTGGGAGAGGAAGAGACTGTCTTAGTAGCTTGCTCCTTTATTTACCTTCCTCCTGTTCCTTTAAGAAAACATTGCTCACCTGGAGAAAATCAGGTCACAGCTGGGAGAGGGTGGGACTTGGGTTTGTTAGCTTCAGCCCTGACCTCCCCCAGGAAAGGCCAGTCTCTGGTGACCCTGGGGGCCCTGGGAAGCAGCTGGCTTTGGAATCCAAGGGCCCAATGTTTGAATACAGGCCTGTTCCAAGACTTATTAACTGGATGGCTTAGGCAATTTACTTAATTTCTTGAAACTCAGTTTCTTTTTCTATAAAACAGGTATAGCAATATTTACCTTATATGACTGTCTGGGCCCAGTAGGGTCTCAATGCAGGTTAAGTATTATTATCAACAGTAACAATTTATAATTAAGCCACCCTATTGCATTGCATTGCATTGCATAGCTTCCCTTGCCTCCACCCTAATGTTTAGAGCATCTATTTGTATAATGATAAACCAGCAATCAACAATTGAATGCTTACGGCTTGTTCTATGAATGTCTTATCTCATTTAATCAACAGGACAACCATATGAAGGGGGTATATTATCATCCCTATTTATTATCTGTGTTTTGCAAATGAGGAAAGTTAGGTGTGTAGAAGTTAAGCATCTGGTCCAGAGTCACACAGCTAAGAAGTAGATAAGAGCACAGGCTCTGTAGTCTGACAGTGTAGGTTCAGATTTGGGCTCAGCTATTTAATTAATAACTGTAGGATTTGGCATAAGCCATTTAACCTCTCTAAGCCTCAGCTTCTTCATCTGTAAATTGGGACTATTGATGCTACCAACCTGGAAGGAAGTTGTGAGTATTAAGTGAGAAATACATGGACAGTGCCCAGCTCAGTCCTGGCACATGGTAAGCACCCAGTGAATGTTAGCTGTCACCATTACCAACCCCATCATCACCTCTAAAAGCACCAATGACACCCTGACTCAGGGCCATGGTGTCTGCTGCTGTTTGGTGTTGTCTGGGGATGAGTGCATGTGAGGCTTCCTCAGACACCACAGAGCTGCTCTTTCATTAACCCCCCTCCCTTCAGATCCAGGACTTGGGGAAAAGGACACTAAGCAGATTATGACTCCATTTCGGGAATTAAATAAAAACTCGAGGCTAACTCAATTTGGCCTCTGATGAGAGGGAAAGGTTAAAAGGGAGTAAGGAGGCGCCTGGGTGTGCTCTCAGAATTGTAATAGGTTCTGGATCCTTTCCCCCAGCCCCTTTCCAGGGCCCGTGTCCCAGAGGCCACCCCCTTGGGGTGGAGGAATGGGGAAGCCTTAGAACTCTATGTCACCTGAAGCAGGTGAGGGATTGGGAACTTGTCCAGGAATATTTCTCCTTCAGACCCCTTGGTCAGCCAGCCCTGGATTGAAGGGGTCGCCTTGGGGCTGGATGAGGCATGGGGGCTTAGACTGGTGGGTGGGCCTTGGTAGAGCAGAGAGAGTCTTCCCTGGAGATATACCTGTGTCAATATTCTTCTCTTTAAAGATAGGTCTGAGCAGTGCTGATATTGCCAACTCTAATGTTCAGCTGTATTTATCAGACAGCCTAAAATTATGATGAATGTATGTGTATCAACTTATAGTCCATGTGTGAATATCCACTCAACTCTTATTCAGCTTCAAACCTATAACCCAGATTATTCTGAGTACTGTAATCTAAAAGTAAAAATGAAGATTTCTACTTGAGGGACAGCAGCAACTTTAATCAGTATTTTCTCCTTTGTTCCCAGCATCCTCCATCTGGGCTTAAGAGACCATTCCTCATTTTACAGAAAGGGAAACTGAGGTTCAAGAAGATGAGTTACTTGTTCAGAATCACAGACACAATGTGGGATCCAAGGATGATTCCAGTATCTTGGGAGAGAGAGGGCAGAAAAAGCCCCCACCTGGGCCCTAACCCAGATCACCCCAAAGCCGAGTGGGAAGAGGACAGCCCCTGGGAGGCAAGTGCTGCGAAGGGAGGGACTCCGGGGCTCGCCAAGCAGCGGAGGCCTCGGGCGAGAGCGTCGCCAGCGCGTCCTCATTCTGCGATTACTGTCAGGGGACATCCATCAGCGCCGCCCTGGACGCTCGGCCCAGACTGCCCGCCGCCCGCCCGGGTCTCTCCAGATCGCATTAGCGTGGGGCGAGGGCGCAGCGCGGCACCGGCGGCTGGGAGAGGGGCGGGGCGGGCCCGCGGTGCTCCCGGGGCCTGGGAGGGCACGGCTGTGGCCGGGCTACTGCGGGGGTAGCCGAGACGCTGCAACAGGATTTTAGGATGCCTCCTCTTCTCTGGTGGCCAAGGTCGATGAGAGGGCGCTATATTAGAGGAAAGGCGGGGGTGGGCATGGGGGCACTCAGAACACAGAAGTCACCAGGGTAGGGGGGTGGGAGGTAGGGGCCAAAATAATCACCAGGGGCAGAAAGAGAAGGAGAAACACAGGTAAAGGGGAAAACAGGAGAAAGTCTGGGGAGAGACAGAGAAATGAAGAGAAGATAAGTTAAGTAGGAGAGATGGATGTAAAGGGGAAAGAAAAACAGGATGTAGAGAGAGAGAGAGAACCGGAAAGGAAGATGAGAGAGCAAGGAAATAGAATATCAGATTGTCAGGGATAGGAAAGCCTTAGAGACCACGTAGTGCAACCCCCTCCTTTTATACATGAAGAAACTGAGGCCAGGGAAGGGAATCCCTTTTCCAAAGACACACTCCAGCTGCTGGCTGAGCCAGCCCTTGGCCCCCAGGCTCATTCATTCATTCAACCCACTTTTTTTAGCATTTGCTTTGTGCTGGGCACTGGGGCTGCCTCAAACAAATCAATTCCTGCCCTTCAGAAGCCATGCGCTCTTTCCTCCAGGGGGTGGGGGTGGGGTGGGGGTGGGAGAGCTGGGCATCTGGGGATCTCCCTCACCCTCAGCCCGGAGGGGTTCCCTGACCCCCAGCTCTCCTGCCCACTGGATCCCCTTTGTTTTCTGCTCTTCTGCTTTTTCCTCATGGAATACATGGCAGCTCCATGGAAGAGAGCCCTGAACTGTCCTGAGAAAGTTAAACACCCCACCCACCTTCCAAGGGAATTCCCAGGATCTGGGGCAGGTGTTTAATAGTTTGGCTAACTTGTTCTACCTCCCATGACCAACAGGCTAGGCCTGAAAGCAAGGCCCTTTATTCTCTACTCAGTTTGTCCTTTGGGTTGGATTGAGATCAAGTGGAGCTGTAGTGAGGATGATTGAGGTTGGACACAAGGAACTTCCAGGTCCATTTTTTGCTGGGGCTCTAAAGCAACTGTACTTCCCTGAGGGTGGGGTTACTGCCTTCTTCTAGGAAAGGACATGTCCACTTCCATCAGATTCTCCAATCTGTCCTGTATGAAGAACTGTGCCGGACATGTTGGGGGTTCAAGATAACCTGGTCCCCGTCCATAGGGTTTGTCCTTTAGACACGTATGGACTGACATCCCTTGGCTTCCTCTGCAGTCAGTGCCAGCTCTACAACATCATGGAATCCCTGAATTCTTTGCAACAAACAGATTATCTCAATTATCCTCCTGCCTCTGGGAGGACTGTGCCATGGTTAGTCCATCCAATCCTCCACAGCGCCTGTCTTTGAACACATTGCTTGACAATCTGGAAGTGCCTCTTTATGTCTAAACTTGTTTCTTCCTTGCTGCACATGTCCATTGTCATCGCCTTGACTTGGACTTTGTCATGACCAGGGTTTTTCTACAAATACCATCTCCACCTCCACCCCCCATGATACTCACCTAATCCTCAGTGGCCAGGCATGGAATGGGGACATCCTCTCTTCAAGAGCTCTGAAAACTTCTCTTTCCTCTATGTGAAACAAAATCCTATATACTCTGAGATGGTGGTGGTAGTTGTTTAAAGAAGGAGCTGCCTTTTCTTCCCAGCCTGGTTTACATTTGGAGGAAGGCAAATTTGAAAGGCTTTTCAGTCGCAGAATCTTAGCCTCCACACCAGTCCCCAAAGAGGGATGAAGCTCAGGAAAGGAGAAAACAGAGGTCTGAACAGAGCTGGGACACCCCATAAGTGGGTTCCATTCTCTACCCCCTTACCAGCCCTAACTCCCAGGGATGGGGCTCCCAGAGGACAGGAAAGGTGGGCACTCTTGAGGCCCCAGACTAAAGACTCCCAGACACATTTCAGCCTTATTCCTTCTTGCAGGAAAAGTGATTCTCTCGGCATCTAATTAAGTGGGAATGCCTGGGAAATAGGCTATTTCTGCAGTCTCTGACACTTCATCTAGAGCAGGATGCCAGCATCACCAGGAGTAGTGCTGGAAGTTGAGAAATATTGGGGGTACTCTGAGGCAATCCATCCAAAGGCTTGCCAGAAAAGAGAGTTGGGGGACCCAGCCTAGAAATTTACCCAAGGAAGGAGGCCTTGGCAATAATTTTCTGTCTATCTGTGCTAACTCTCCATACGTTGTCTTGTGTAATCTTCAGTGCCAGGTTCAGCACCTGGCACAGAATACATGCTTGTTGTACAAATGGATGAATGAAAAGCTGTGGGAGGTAGGTCATGATCCTCAGTTATAGATGAAGAAACAGAGGCACAGAAAGGTTAAATGACTTGCTCGAGGTCACATGTCTTGTCAGGGGCAGAGGCAAGTTTCAATTGGGAGCCACATTGGTGGTGGAGGATGGGGGAGAGGAGGAAGGCAGGGAGAGAGGGGATAAACTATGGGATACCACAAAGGGCGACAAGGAGAGCTCTGTAAAGAGTTGACTCCCTGGGAAAGATGGCATTCAAGTCCATGCAGCTTTTATAATACAGTCACTGAAGACTGTTTTGTAGTTTATACATGGTCTTGCAAATATCATGAAGAAGTCAAGGGAGGAGACTGGGCCCTTAAAGACTAGGAGAGAAAGCTGACACCTGAGCACCAGACCTTTGCTACCTCCAATATGCTGTGCAACATTGGACCAGCCACACCCATCTCTGAGTCTCTAGAGAAAGGAGATACCAGATAAAGAGGAGGATGGTGCTCATGGGGAAGAAGGACCAGGCCCTTTTCAGAGTAACAATTGTAAGCATCATGTTCCTATTTCTCTGGATCTATTTTTTGTTGTTATTATTGTTGCTTTAGTCTGATTTTAATTGTTTTGTCTTTTTTGAATAGGAAATATATATACATGGTTCAATACTCAAAAGGCATCAAAGGTGACAAGTAAGTTCCTTCCCATCCTCAGGACAACCAGGCCACTTGGGTCCTTTCCATATTCTGACCACTGTAACCACCATCTTGCATAACCCTCCAAAGATATTTTCTCCTTCTGGCTCATACTCTGAAGGCGCCATGAGGTTTTGTTGAGACTGATGTTATGGGACAAGGTGATAAAGGGATCTCCAATCTCCTGGATTGATGGGGCCTTTGACTACTAAATATTGTTTCTCCTTCCTACCCTGGTAAGAGGCAGAAATGCTAGGGCAGGAGAGAGGGCAAATGGCTGCTCACCTTAGGAGCTCAGAAGCCTTGCAGGTGAAAGGGTGGATTGGGGGTCCAGTAGCAGCCCTCTCCAGGGCCCTACTCCCCCCACACTCCTGACCCACAACATTAGCCTGGCTGCAGCATGCACTAAGTTGGGTCTTGCTCAAGTCCTCCAGAAAACAAGGCTCCACATCATCTCTCTACCTGTTGCATTATTGGGAAGTCTTTCTTGATGTCTATCTCCAATTCCTTCTATTTTAGGTATAGCGCATGGCAGTTTATTCTGTTCGGGTGGAGATGGAACATCCTCTGTAAGATGATAACCAACACTGACTCTTCCCTTCTCCCCACTTACATACACAGTCTTCCTCCAGGTCCTGTGATTTCTACCTTCCTCTTTTTTCCAGACATGTAATTGCTCTGGTGTCTCTCTTTGCCACCCTCCTCCCACCTCAGAAGCTGCTGACTTTCCAGTCCACACCCTCATTTCCAACCACCTCATTCTTGCCTGGAACATCCCTTTGTTGTTGTTATTCCAACAGTACACTTTAGCCACGGAGATGATGAAATCATCACCAAATTTAGAGGGTAAATGCAGATCCTGTTGCTGACTGCATCTCCCCTTTGGTGATGCACCAGTGCAATTTCCGCACTTGTGTCCATCACCCTGACCTCCCAGACCCTCAAACATGGCCTGCTGTTAGACAAGACACAAGTTGAGGCCAAGTCCTCCCCTCCAGCCCCTACCCTGGTAACCTCATTCTTCACATTAACTCATTGAGCAATTATTATTGAGCACTGTTCCTAGTTCTTTGTGAACAAATCAAAGATCTCTAACCTTGAAGAGTTTGCATTCTAGCAAGGAAAGATAGATAATAAACAATGCACTTATTAAGTGAGTAAATTAGGTTATCAAAGAAAAAAATAGATGTGGGAAAGGGAGATCGGGATGGATGAGAATTCAACAATTTTAAATATGGTAGTCAGGGGGTCTCATTGCAAAGATGTTATTTGAACAAAGACTTAGAGGTGAAGCAGTAAGCCCTGAAGATATCTTGAGGAAGGGTTTTATAAGCAGAGAGAACAGCTGGTGCAAAGGCCCTGAGGCAGGAGTGTGCCTGGCAAGTTTGTGGAACCTGGAGGCCAGTGTGGCTAGAGTGGCATGAGTGTGGAGAGAGTGGGAGGGCATGACCTCAGAGAGGTAAGGAGTGGCCAGATCATGTAGGGTTTTTCCGTAGGCTATTTTTGAAGGACTCTGATTTTTACTCGAGTGAAATGAGAGGTAGGTGAAGAGATGTGATTGGACAACCATTCTGTCTTTTGTATTGAGAATAGATTACAGAGGCTGAGGGAAGACACAGGGAGACTTGTTGAGAGGCTATTGCATGAATTCAAGTGCAAAGTGAGTGTTTTGGACTGGGGTGGCAGGAGTGGATGTGGTGAGAAGGACCCAGACCCTGGAATTATTTAGAAAGTAGAGCCAGCAGGATTTGGTGACAGTTTTCTCTCCCTTGGCTTCCATCCCTTTGCTCTCTTCACTTTCTCTATGCTTTCCTAGGTTTTGCATTTTCTTTTTCCTTGAAGGCAGTGAGCTTTCTGAGGGTGGGCTCTGCCCCTTGCAAAAGGCAGACAAGCCCTATTGGTGCCTGGGGGACAGGCTGACAAGCAGGGCAGCATCCAGCCTTCCCCAGTCACAGGCTCCCTGTGCTAACAGGGGAAGGCTGCTATCTCTTAAGAGGACGTGATGGACAGTTATCGAAGGCTCTCAGCTGGGGGCTCCACTCTAGTCTTCATGTGAGCCGCCCTCAAGGAAATCAAAACCAGCTCTTAAAAACATGTCAAGACCAAAGCTGGCGTGTGTGTTTGAGCAGACTTCAGACAGCTACTTAACACTGGGGGCCTCTGGGCCTTTGATTCCTCTACCCCTCGCCTTGCCCTCTCCCTCCACCCCCATCTGGCTGGTGTTTATTGGCCAAGACGTTGTTTAAATCACACTAGTTTCCTATAAACATTTCACTGAAATGCCATCTGCTGCTCCAGAAATTCATCTATCACCAGCTCAGGGGGTACTTGAGGAGCCTCAGGGTGATGTGTCCCCATCTCTCTCCCCTGTCCCCCATCACCCCTCCTCCCCTGATCATATTCTCAGGTTTCACACTATAAGAGCTACTTCCTCTCGTTGTAACAGGGCACTTAGTGCCAGGGTTATTTATAACAGTTGAGATGGTGACAGGCAATGGGGAGCAGCCAAGCCCATGTACTCTTTCTCTTTCAAAGCTCAATAAATGGACCTGAAACACCATATACTACCTGATGTTGCGGCTTCCTCTGTCTCCTGCTGGCTTCAGGGACACTTGGGCAGTGGGGAACAGGGAACTGGACCAAGTCAAGGCTGTGCTCCAAGTTCAAGGTGCTCATAAGTCAGGCCAAATAAATTTACCCTCTCGTCGTACCTTTATTCCCCATCCCCCATTTCCAGCCAAGCACTTCCCTGACTCGGGTGAGCTCTTTTCTTGGATATGAGCTGCTCTTGGGGCGTTTTCCTCACCAGGAAGGCCAGCTTCAGGCTGCCACCACAGTGGCAGAGCTGGAACAGAAGCTGAGGAAGGTTATCTGTTCTGGAGTGAAAAGGGAATGCAGGACGTCCTGAGAGGTTCTTCTAAGGAAAGATTTGAATTGATTCAACTCAGGTTAGAGTCGGTGAAGATGGATGAATTCTCTTCCTGAGGACTGAAATCTTTCTTACCGTCCTCCTCCTCCCCAGCTGTAGTTGTCCTAAACCAACAGCTCTGCAGGTGCTTGTGACTGGGGGATCTTGACTCGTTTAATGACTCCTCCCACAATCTCATTCCTTTGGCCAGTGCCACATTAAGGCATTACCAGACCTCCTGGTCCTTTCCAAAGGATAGATCCAACTCCTCTCCAGACAAAGGGGCACCTCTACTTCCTGCCCTCCACACCTGTGCCCACTCACCACACTGGGGAGGCTCCAAGGTGAGTTCCAGGGAGAGCCCAGATGAGAGCTACAACTAAGGAAGGGTCAGGGTTGATCCAAGATGGGGCAGGCAGGGGAGGCATCCCTGGTCTTTGGGGGTCAAGTAATGCCCCCATTACAGGCCAAATGAAGAAAAAAAGTTCTAAGGGGAGCATGTGACTCCATAAAATAAAGGGGCATAATTGGGAGCGATATCTAATTTATCTATTGAATGCCTCCTACATACTCTTTTATCACTTAGATGGACAGAATATAATTGGTGCGCTGAACGCCATCAATCTCAGGGCCTGGGCTTCCTGTGCTGGCTACACCTATTACTGTCAGATTATGACACTGTAATACCAAGATCAATGACATTTTAAATGTGCTCCAGTTATGGGCAATTGCTGACAATAAAAACAGTGACAAATTGATGAAACTTGGGCAGCGATGATCTGGTGTCAAAAATAAACCATAAATAATCTGCTTTCCAAACTGGGAGAGGTGCCTGGGCTACCAGCTTAGGGCAAAAGGGCCCAGGGAGAAGAGAAGCTCTTCCATTTACAGCATCTTGGCCACTCAGGAAGCCCACCTGCCTGGGAAAACTCCCTCCGGGCTGTACTGCAGGCCCCAACAGGAAGATTGAGAAGCAGTCTTTGGTCAAGGCCAGGGAATCCCTTTAGAAAGAGTCCCTGTCACTGGGACTGCAGGAAATGCCTGTGTATGTCTGTCAAGGTGGGGCCTCACAAGTTCATGGAGACACTTGTTTTGCCTTAGGTGGTCTTTCAGGGTTCTGATAACACTGAGTAATTAGGGCAGGCTGGCTGAGTTGCAGAATCAGACTTAGTCATTGTTAATGCTGGGAGAGACCTTGAGAAAGTCTCCTCGTTGAGGGTCTGGCTCTGTCCTCCAAACTGGCTGGGCAGAGGGACCTGGGTCCTTCTTACTCACTGCCCCAACCTGTCCCAGGCATCCTCTCCCCAAGCCAAACCCTCGTTTCTGGGAGATGTTTGCTATCTTTCCTAGGAGGACTTATCTGAGATTTGTTCTGGGTGCTGGAGCACCCATGTGGTGGGGATGGGATGGAAGAGGGTTCTTAATAGGATGATGGAGAAAAGATGGAGACTTAATGACTTGCCTAAGATGACACAGCCAGTACATTCATTTTCCTAGGATTGTTGTAACAAATTGCCACAAACTGGGTGATCTTTAAACCACCGGAAATTTATCACCTCATTTCTGGAGGCTGTAAGTCTAAAATCAAGAGGTCGGCAGGACACCTCAGAAAGCTGTAGGAGAGAATCTTTTCTTGCCTCTTCTAGCTTCTGGTGTTTGCTGGCAACCCTTGGTGTTCCATGGCTTGTAGGTGCAACATCCTACTCTCAGGCACCTTCACGTGATCTTCTTCACCCTGCATCTCTCTTCTTCTTATAAGGACACCTGTCCTATTGGATTACAGCCCACCCTAATTCAGTACCACCTCAGTTTAACTTGGCTACAACTGCAAAGGCTCTGTTTCCAAATAAGACCACATTCCCAGGTACAGGGGTGTAGGACTTCAATGTATTGTTTTAGGTCCACAATTCAACCCATAACAGCAAGTAAGCAGCAGAGCCAAAAAGGAAACCTAGGATGTTGACTCTGAGGCTCATCTCTTTTCCACTGTCTCTTTGCAGAACTTTTACATTCCATTTGACAGATGACGACCTAGAGGTTAAGGCACTCCCTCAGGAACCTGTGGTTAGTCAGGGGCTAGACCTAAAAACTTAGCTTTTCTGACTCTTCCTATATTCCACCCAGGCTCTTTTTAAATGCTTGGTTTTGGAGCCAAGTAGATTTGCATTTGAATCCTTGCCACTTTGTAGCTGTGTGACCTTAGGCAAGTTACTTCACCTCTCTGAGTTTCAGGTGGTTGTGAGAATTTAAATGACCATAGTGCATGTAGAGCATAGCGCATGGGGCCTAGTAAGTGCTCTCTGAGTAGTAGTCCTTAGAGATGTAGCACTCACCTTGGAGAGTGGCAAGGAAGTGGCAGGAAGAAGGGACTGACTTGGGGGCCCACACTGTAGCACATCTCACCTGGAGAATAAGTGCCCCATGCTGGTGAGGGTGTCCCAGCATACATAAGGGGCCTCTCTGAGAACCACAGAGGAAGTTTGTGGATAACAAACAGTTTAAAACATCATTTTCATATTAAGACACACAAAATACATTATGTAATACATGGCAGAATTTGCATAATTTTAAAGCTGAAACTTAAGCCTCAAAGGAATTCGGTCCTTGCCGAGGGCCCTTCAGGCTAAGCTCCCAGACCCCTGGGATCCAAGTCATCTCCTCTCTCTAATATCAGAGGGACTTAGTGGAAATTTTTGAGAATCCTGGTGTTAGGGACAGAATTTAGACAAGAGCCAGGATTTCTGACTTCTTCACTCTTTAAAAGAGCAAAACAAACAAATGACAAGACTATTTTCTCCCTTACCCCTGTTTCACCTTCAAGTTTAACATTAAGTACATAAAGTACTCAGTTTAAATTTATGACAACTTATTTTTTATTCTTTCCTGTTTAATAATTACTTGCTCAGCTATCAACTGGATGAATAGTCACACTTTGTAAAGCTTACAAAGCAGAACACTTGTAACTGGTTGGATTCTTAAGGAAAGACCTGAAGGCTGCCTTTAGCATAGCAGCTTTTAAGCTTTGTGTTTGTGGAGGGAATCTGGTCATCCTTACTTTATCTTTGACTCCTTCCTCTTGAGCAAAGTCTTCCTGTTAGTCATCTGTCTTGTAGCACTCCCACACTAATCTTCTGCAGGTGCCCTCTGTTGGCCCAGCCTTGGGGCTGCCATTGGCCCAAGGTTGAAAATTGAAGGAAAATTTAACAGTCTGGATAGGCAAAAAGGAAGAGAGAAAATGTCCCGGTAGTTTTCCCACTGAGGCAGAACCCTGGTTATCTGGGCAAATCATGTGACTTTGGGGGCCATGTTGCCCCCAACACCTGTTTAAGGTGGAAGGTGGAAGTCTATGTAGTTGGGTTCTCTGATGGCTTAGCACTCTGCTCAGTGTGGTGGTTTAGGGTGGTGGTATTCTGGTTCGTGTATTGTTCTGATAAAAATCAGAAAGCTGCAAAAGTTCAGGGTAGGAGGGGATTGGCCATCTCCTGGTTCAAGGACCATTGGACTGCCTGTTTGGTGACTCTAGGGGTAGGAGATACAGGACAGAGGAACTTGTCAGATGTCCACATTCCCAACTTTGCTCCCACACCCTTGGAAATGATAAGCTCATGGAGAGGTAAGCTGACCAGACCCTGGCCAGCCCTTCCAAGAATTTTTCCTTCCTCTACTCCATTGCTTCCTGATATCTAAAATTCCTTGACCAAAGAGTGTCTAAATTGCAAGTACCCCTAGGAAGGGAGCCAAGAGACTTAAATCCTTGACAACTCCATTTCTGAGAGGAGGGCATGCTTTACTCTGCCAAGTCCATCAAAACTAAAGTGACCCCTTCTGATCCCCCCAAAAGAGAGGGATTCAGAGTGATGAAAGTATTCCTGCCTCAGAATCCATGGATGGAGTAGGAAAATGATGCTTAACCATACTCAGAAACCAAAGAAATCTGAGGCAGAGCTATAGATTGCTCATGTGAGGGCCTGGAAAGAGGGACAAAGACAGAGAAGGACAGAACTGTGAGCAGCCAGCCTCTGTTCTGGAGATCAGTGCTGGGGACAATGGGAAGGATGGGGCAGGGAAGGCTTCTGGGGTTGGGGAGGGTGTCAGAGAAGAACAAGGCTGAGAGGAGATGCAAGGCAGGAGATTGTTTAAAGGTGAATTAACAGCTCTGGGTGGGTTGATGGCTGGGCGGTGGGTGGTGAGGTGAGGAAGGGAGGGGTGCAGTGACTTTGAAGTTCTGAGAGGGAGCTCTTTGTTGAGGGCCACCCTGCCACGTGAAGGGCCAGAACTCTGGGTCTTAAAAGCAGGAAAGCAAGTTATATTTCACATCCTTCCCTGAATAGAAAGATTGGATTTGGTCAAGGATAAGTCCCCAGAAAGTGATTGTGAACGCTGCCTGTTCATCTTGTTGATGAATATGGAGCAGGAGCAAAGTTGGGAGTGTGGGAGTCTGACAAGATCTTTATGATTCTGGAATCACTTATTGCACCTTCTTCCTCCTCTGCCTTGGCTAATGAGCTGTGGGTATCTACAGCACAAAAGGCAGCCTTGTGGGTAGTGCAAAAGATGGGCCCTGCCTCCTGGCCTTCTGGGGAAACTTGGTAGGGGGGTGTTTGTTTTTCAATTATCCCTTTGCCCTCAGCATGACTGACCCTTTACCCTCTATGAAATCTCTGGGTCCCTTCAAATCCTTCAGGATTCCTAGCCTTCAGCCCTACCTGCTCCAGGATTTCCAATCCCGCAAGCTGGAAGTTTTTTCTCCTTCCCAATATCAATGCAGCCTCATGGCCTCTGGACTGGAAAGATGGCTCCTGGACACATCTTCCCCTGAAATCTGGCTTTTCCCACTGGGATCCTCATCTTGGAGACCGGCATCATCATCCAGCCACACTGGAACTCTGGGAGTCGTCCTGAATTCCTCCACCTTATCAACCTCTCTCAGTCAACAAATATTGATTGAACATCTTTGAGGAGCCAGGCACTGTTCATGGTGCTGAAGAACAGCGTGTCCCCAGGGAGCCCCTGTCCCTGCGGGCTTGTCAGCAGTGACCTAGAGTGGAGAGCCCATCTCTGAATATCTGTTATTATCTCTGACCCCTTTTTTTCCACTGTCAGCATCCTCTGTCCTCCCCTGTCACCTGGAGTCCTCTGCTTGGTAGCCACAGTGATCTTTCCAAAGCCAGTTCTGCTCTTCTTACTGCTTTGCCAAAACATAAAATGAACTAAGTTGATGTATACCAAGAGGGGTGGACTTCAAAAAAAAAAAAAGAAGAGGGGAAAAAAAGCAATTTGTAAATGATAGCATAACAGTTGGACAACTTTTATTAAAACAAAAAGCATAAAAGCACTATTATTATATGTTATTCATGGATATATGTATGTGGATATATATATATATATATATATCACAGACTGGAAGAACCCAAATTCACAATTGTGATACTTCTGGGGAGGAAAGGGAATGGGAATGGGGAGAGGGACAAAGGATGCTTTAACTTTATGTGTAAGGACATATTTACTTGATTTTGAAAGCTCAAAAGCAAAGTTGACCAAATGTTTACAGTAGCTTAATAGAACCTTAAGTCTTGATAGTGGGTATAAGAGTGTTCCATTATTCTCTGTGTTTTCTGTAATCATAGAAAACTTATAAAATTTTAAACCATAAAACCTTCAGGGGACCCCCACTGTTTCCACAGCTGTAGCCCGGCATGTGGGACCTTCCCAAGCTTGTGGTCACCTCCTCTGCAGCCTCACCTCCACATTGAAGGACCCGCAGTTCCCATGGATGCTGCAGGTTCACCTGTGCCTCTGTGCCTTTGCCCATGCTGTTCCCTTCTCCTGAGTGCCCTTCCTGCTTTGTTGCTTCACTCCTGCCCTCTCAGGCTCAGCTCCAGGGAGGTGGTATGGGTGGAGGTGTGGGGAGCACATTACTCTGTGGGGAAGGCAATCCTTTCTTGTCCTGGTTTGTATTCAGGTACAGCCAGAGAGATAGAGCACCTGTTTCTTTTTATTTAAAATCTGGTTTGTTTCAAAACTGTTATCAGCAAATGGGAGATAGAAAGCATAAGACCCTCCACAGAGCCCTCCCACCCCTCATCTTCCCCAAATAGCCCAGCCCTGAGGCAGAAACTTCCCAGCAGAATAAGGAAAACTGATAATCTTATTCCCTGGTCTGGCTCTGTTAGGATTATCATCTGGCTTTCCCTGATGGTGTTGAAGAGCTGCTTTAGTACAGGCCAGTGCCATCCTGTGACTAGAGAAAGGAAGCCTGGGCTGGGTCTGGTTTGGCCACCAGCCCCTGCTGAGATGCTGAACATGCACAGAAACTCTGAGCCCAGAGCACCCTCCCCATGTCATCCTGCAGCTAACTTCCTCACATCCTCTGAAACAGGTTTGGTGTTGCCTCTTTCACATCATCCTTGCTTCCCCTGTCACAGATTAGGGGAAGTGCCCCTCATGTGCCCTCCGAGAGGCAACTGTCCTTTCTCCTTCACAGCAGACATCACACTGAATTGTAATGACCTATTGATGTATTTGTCTTCTGCACTAGACATTGTGCTCCAAGAGGGCCAGAACTGGGTTTGTCTCATTCACAGTAGGCTTCTCAAATTCCTGCCCCTCTGCCTGGCTTATAGTAAGTGCCATATATGTATACATATGTAAACTTGTGGGTTGAATGATAGAATGAATGAGTGAACTCTCTTCCCCACTAGACTGTGAGCTCCTTGTTGGCAGGGACTGTGCTCAGATCATCTCTGGATCCTCAGTGCCATGTACACTGACACATAGTTGATGCTCAATAAATATCTGTTGAATTGAGTGAATGGACCTCAGTTTCTCCTCTTACAACCTGGGTGGGAGGGAGGGAAACCCTGCTTCTCCTTCATTCCTTCCCTAGCCTGTATCGGGGCTGTATCGGGGCTGATGGCTGACACTGTGGGGCCCTTCCTGCCTGTGATGACCACATACCCAAACATTATAATCTTACAACAGAAAGTGGTAGCCGTGTGCCTGAGCCCAGGCATCCCTCCTAGAGCCTGTCCCAGGTTTGGGAGGACTCCCCTGGAGAAGGGGTCATCCAGGGCCTTTCCCTGCTTACTTCAATCTCCAGCATTATTGAAGCTCCCCTGGTCTACCCTAGATTCTTCCTGCTATCACACAAGCCTTGCTTCATCTTACTCTATTCTCAGGGAAGTTGTGTTGCAGTCAACTCCATCTAAAAGATAGATTCTGTCCCATTTTAGAAGAAGTGTTTCCCCATCTGGACCTTTCTTTTGCAGTTCATATCACCATTCTACTTCCAAAACCCAGTCCCCAGTCCTCCAAAAAGACTTCCTGATTAAGCTAAACACATTTTAACTTTCACCCTCTTCTCTCATTACTCTACATCCCGATAGCATTTGCAAATTCAGTTTGTGTTTGTCCCCTACATGATTTTTGATGTGTGTTCTCTCTTCTTAACCACACTGCACAAGCATTCACTATTTTACACAGGCTTGATAGACAATTATTGCAAATTGACAAGAAGAAAAAATACACCCCAAAAATGTAGAGGTGGATTTGGTATTCTCTTTCTTTCTTCTTTAACATAGAATTTATCATCTTGGTACTTGCAGGTAGCAAGCTCCCTAGCACAATGAGAATTTGATTTCTGCAAAATGTTTTGGAACACATCAATTGCATAAAGTGCTCGTAAATACACCAGAATAAAGACCATGTCTTTTATTCATATTATTTTTCTAAGTCCTCCAGTCTATAGGGTTTTGCCCAAAGTCCTTGACTTAAATCCTAAGTGTTCATTGGCTGATTTAGCTTTGGACTGTGGTCCACTGAGGTCCCTGCATCCTTTAAATCTGAAGAGTTATGTCCTGCCATATGAGTGAAGGTGGGGGAAGGAACTCTGTCACCCATGAGAGAGGTGGTTTTCCTTGGAGTCAGGCCCCAGGCTGTGTGGGGTCAGGGTGGAGTCAGAGGTATACACTAAGGGGGCGAGTTTCGCTGGAGGGGGGTGGGGGTAGTGTGGAAGGGAAGAGAGGAATCTGGGCCAAGAGCAGAGGTGGCTCCCAGGGGAGTCCTCAGGGCGGGCAGCCGGACTTCGCTCCATCCTTCCCGCCTGACGGATGGGTCTGCTGCTCCGGCACAAGCTGTCGGGCCAGGCCGCTGCCAAGGCAGAACAGTGGCGCGTCTGTGCTCTCCGCTCCGCGCGCCTGGAGACTGGGGCCCGGCGGGGAGGCCGAGGGGGTGATGGAGAAAGCAGACGGCCCCAGGCAGGACCATGAGGGATAGGCATTCTGAGCTGCTGGGGTCACAGGAAGCACGTCAGCCTTCCCACGACAAGGTCTGCAGGATGACAATAGAGGGGGGTTGATGGAAAACCGTGTGTTGGGGGGTGTGTGTGTGGGGCGAGATGGAAGAAGACGCCGGTTGCGTGGGAGTGTTTGGCGGGAGCTCTTGGCAGGAAGAGGCAGAAGGAAGAACGCTGGAGAAGGGTTGGCGTAAAGAGCTCAGTCATTTGGCCAAAGTCCCCTCCTCTTTGATACAATACCTATTTGCTTTTACTTACACGATGTTTGTTTCCTGGTCAGACATTCCCATCTCTTACCCCTCGCCTCAGCCTCCACCATCTTTATTGACATCTTCTGCAGCCTCATTCGGGCCTCGGGACCCACCATGCTCTGCTCCGCCAGGCCCGGCCGGCGAGGTCCCTGCGGCTTACGCTCGGGACCTAGGGATCCAGGAGACTCCGCGATCCGCCCCTGGCCCGGCTCCGACCCCGCCCGGCAGCCGCCTCCCCCTCAGCGTTAATTAAAACTTGCTAGATGGAGAGGCTGGCGCGGGCGGCTCCGTTTTATTTGCAGCATCTTTCATGCTGCTGACGATCGTAAAGGGCTTTAATATTGAAATATGGGCCATTTTCCCAGCTCCAGCCCTAGCCGCGCGCTCCCCACACCCCCACACCCAGCTACCCCGCGCTTGATAAAAGAGCCCCTGCAAATCCATTAAGAAGAGATAATTGAAAACTCCAGGGTAATATTTAAGGCCTCGCGCCGATGCGGGGCGGAGGGCCCGACTGAGCCCGTGGTGCCCGTCAGTACCGGTGGGTGCCGGTCTCCAGCGCTCGGTGCTGGGGGCCGGCTGAGCGCGCGTCCTGGAGCCAAGCCCGCCAAGCCCGCCAAGGCCCGCGGCCTTCTCTGGGCCCCGACTTTGCGCACGCCTCGGCCCCCGGCCCACTCCCGCCGACCCCCTCCCCTTCTAAAACGCCTGCTCTGCGCTTCCCTGGCTCTGCGGAAGACTTGTCTCGAGAGACTCGTATTTCCAAAAAGAGCAACGCAACGAGTCAGACCGCGTGACGGATGGCCCAAGGGCCAGTGTGCGCGGTGGGGGCAGCATCTTACCCCACTCCTCCAGCTCGGATTTGATGCACCAGCTAGCAGTAACTGCTTCTTGCCCGTGGGCAATGCCATTGCCCTCTGCCTGCGATGTCCTTCCAGCGCCTGTCCTCATGCGCAATTGCTGTTCCTCCTTCAAAACCAAACCAGTCGATCAAAAGTAATGCTGCGGGAGAGTGGGTGGGAGTATACATACATCAAGACTGACCAGGAGGCATCATTGTTGGAGCTGCCTGATGAGGACACAGGGGTTTATTGTACTGTTCTATTTTTATGTTTTCAATTTTCTACAACAAAAAATTAAAAAAAAATTTTTTTAAGCATCTTTCTTTATGCTTCCCTCACCCAAAAGGATGAATTGCCTGTGGTCCTGTACATCACTGTCCCTTAACACATTGTGTTGTCATAATCTATTTAAAGTCTGTCCCTATGTTGAAGACTGGGATTAAGTCTAATTTCCTTCCTTATCCCTTGCTCCTGGTTCTGTGCCTGGCACATAATATGTGCTCAGTAAAGGTCATTGAATTGGCTGCCGTCTGGGCTCTAAGAGATCTCTAGGGTTTCATGATTAGGAGGTGAGCACAAAAGGAGGAGGGTGGGGCAGAACATGGAAGGGGGCTGGGGCTGTGGGGCTGGGTTGAGGGTCATGGCTATCTCCCACAATGGTTTTAGGATGTTCCCAGAATGGGGTAGGGGGGAGGGGAAGGGCTGAAGATCCTGTTCTGCTCTGTGGTTTCGGAATTCTCAGGTCTCCATCTGGGTCCTTTGGAGGTGTTTCTGTACTCCGTTTGGCTCACTCCCACCATCGGGCAGACTCCTGGGTCCTATGGGCTGTGTGTCTTGAGTGTGGGGAGGTAAGGGAGGGGGAGGTTATTTGAAAACCTGCCTGATTCAGGCATTTCCATGGATACCCATCTGGCCCCCTACACCTGCACAGGGCCTTTTCTGATCACCAGACTTCCTCAACACTGTGCCCAGTACACTGCCAGGGGTTGTACTCTCAGGATGGCACGTTGAGGGGGGTTGCTGCTTAGACTCAGCCTCCCCCCTCGCCCCTGGTTCCCAGGGTCACTAACAGTGGCAGTGATGCCTTCTGCAGGGCCAGGATGAGGTCCAGACCACCCAACTCTCCACTTCCACCCCAAGGACTCCTCATTAGAACCAAAAAATATCAGAGCTGCAGGGGGCCACAGGGACATCAGGTCCAGTCCCCCTCTTAATATCTATGGGGCAGCCAAGGCCCAGAAAGGGCCACTGGTGACAAAGCCAATACTAGAATCACAGTGAGTTAGTGGCAGTACTGGATTTAGAATTCCAGCCTCTTGACCCACTTAAATACATACAATTAGTATTGGAAGTGCCTTTTACAAACATTATCTCATTTAGTTCTCACAAAGCTATGAAACTGTATTTCAATCCCCACCTACCGATGAGGAAACTGAGGCTCAGGGAGATTAAGTGATTTTTCTAATAGCACACACTGGTAAATAAGAGATCCAGGATTTGAACCCCAGTTTGGCTCCAAATTCTTGGGCCCCTTCTCACTCACTTCTCCAGCATCCCCCTTCACCCACAGTGAAGCTGGGCCAGTTTCCCAGACACTCCCCCTTTCATCCCTGGGATACCTGAAGCCAGAGGTGTTTTCTCCTCCTACTACCTCCCTCCATGCAGGGCAGTGTCTCTGCCCCACAAGCAGGGCACGGTCCCCCCCATGCCAGGATCTCCAGCACAGGTCTCTGTGAACTGAAGCCATGCAGAGCCTTAGCTCCTTCGCACAGCCCTGTTCCTGGCTGGTGACCACTGAGGCCCCAACTGTAAATCCCCAGGTCTCAGCTCATAACCATTAGCAAAGCGATTGGGCTCATCAGGACGCCTTTATGAGGCTCAGGTCAGATAAATGGATTGCCTCAGGTCAGGAACACAGATCTCCTTGCCTTGCCTCTCTTCAGAGGTGTCCCCACCACCCAGAGGCTGGCTGATTCCACTTGATTCACAGCTTAGGTGGAAGTAGGAGCTTTCTTACAATGGGGTAAAGGTGTATCCCCTGGGAATCCACACCTATGGAAGGAAAAGGGCCTGGAAATGTAAAGCCTCAGATAACCTACAGACATCAGGGCTGGATACACGCTAGCACACACACATACACACACATAGGGGTAGATACACAGACTAATGCTCCCATTTACACCCTATTTCTGATTTAAATCCAAACTCTTCAGTACCCACCTCCCACCCCAACCTCAAGTTTCCTGATGTCCTTACTCTGTGTTCCACCTTTGAGTTGTTATCTGTATCAGCGCTTCCCAAAAGTTACTGTGCATGCAAATCACCTGGGAATCTTGTTAAAATACGCATTCTGATTCAGTAGATCTGGGGTGGAGGTTGAGGCTGGGCATTTCTAACCTGTTCTCTCCCAAGTGATGCAGATCCTCTGGTAGTGGAGGGGTGGGAGTTTTCAGAATGCAGAAGAGGTGGTAGTATGTTGTTTAGAAAAGCCCTCCAGGGGCTTCTGCTATGCCACCCTGGTGATAAAGACACCTCTCACCCTGGAATTGCTGCTCTTCTTCTCTTCAGATCTTGGTCTGCTGTCACCTCCTTAGAGAAGCCATCTCTGACCACTTTAGATCAATTTAAAGTGAATGCCCACTTCATAGCAGGTATCACAACCTGCATCTTTGTATTTGCTTGTCAGCATAATTTTTTTTTTCTGTCTCAGCCC
Organism: Bradypus variegatus; assembly: GCA_004027775.1. NCBI lineage: Eukaryota > Metazoa > Chordata > Mammalia > Pilosa > Bradypodidae > Bradypus > Bradypus variegatus. The sequence goes on along the minus strand of PVKY010000886.1, from coordinate 2,370 downwards.
CTGAAATATAGGCTTCCTGAGTTCAGGGATCATGCCTGCTCTGTTTATCAATGAATTCTCAGCACTCAACGCCTACCACATAGTAGATGCTCAGTAAATATTGCTAAATGAATGAATTGATGAATGAGCTGTGGGGAGAGGAGATGTCTGAATCAGGGGTGGGCTCTAGGCATCAGAGAAAGCTTCCTGGAGGAAGGAAAGTGGGAGAAAAAGAATATTGTGTAGAGGAGGTAAGGGAAGAGACCTAAGGAAAGGGAAGAAAGGGGTAGGGAAGGGTCCTGGAGGGAGGGGCTCATGGGGAGATGCAGGTGCTGCAGGGTCTTGAAATTCCAAGCCAGGTGGTAGGAAGACATATGGTTCTCCCCAACCTCATGAACAAGGCCCTTCATTGATTCATTCCTCCCTATGCTTGACAAATTCTTAATGAGCCCCTACTAGCCAGGCACTGTGCTGGGTGCTGAATATACAGGAAGGAACACAACAGACGTGATCCTTGCCCTCATGGAGTTTATAGTCCATCATGAGAGACTGACATTAAACAAATTAATTTGTTATAGTTGGGCTAAGTCTACAAAGAAGAAATGCATGATGAGGGGTATGAGGTGTGTCTGGAAGCTTCCCTGGAGAATGACATTCACCCAGAGTCCTGATGGGTGGGGGGCCCTTCCTCGCCAGCCCCCTGAATGCCTCAGCTCGCATCCTGGACACTCCTGCATTCAGCTGCACTGTGCCTTTAAAAGGAGCACCTCTTCCTTGAGCAAAGGCGGCTCTGGGCACACAGCCCGAGCTTGCCAGGGTTGCAGGCCATAAATCAATGCTGGCACTCCCTTGGCAGTGGGTTCTCCTCCGAGCTGCCCAGATGGCGAGCAGGCCTGGGGCTCCAGGGGCAGCCAGGCACACGGGAGGGGGTGGCAGGCAAGGTGGAGACACAGCTGGGCCCCAGGCCCCGATGGCAGCTGCCCACCTCTGTCTAAGGGGCTTGGGCCAGGGAAAATGTCAAGGTCCTTCTATTGCAGTCCTGGGGACCCTCTGACTCCTGGGTGAGTCACAGACTGGCACAGGCACCTTATGGAGTCATTACCCTCACCCCTGCCTGTGGCCCAGGTCTCACAGACAGCCCCTGGGACCAAGGGCCATGGCTTCCCCTTTTGGATGACCTCTTGGGGCCACAGTCTTCTTGCTCTCCATCATCCAATCCAAAAGTTCTACCTGTGGTTTGACCCTCAACACTCTTGCTGTAGTCAAGGTGTGTTATTTTACACTCTATAAAGGATAGCAGCTTCCCATCCTGTGGGAGCATTAGGGCTGTGATGATATGACCCCTTTGCCTTCACTTTAAGCTTCCAGGAAGGCAGGATAAGATTTCTCAAGGTCAGTCAGAGAGGGTAGAATTCTGTCTTCCTGGGAGCTGCCATCCCTCAGTCACCCTCACAGGTGCTGTAAAAGAGGGAGCATATGTTGCTCCCACCCGGAGGATAGTGACAACATCTCAGCTGCCACAGCTCCACAGAGCTCAGCTCAGCAGGCCCTGACAGAACTCGAAAGGCAGCCTCTGTCCTGGGCCTGGGCCTGTGTTGTGAGTGGAGGAGTGGAAGCAGAGCCTGCAGCCCCTCCCACAGAGGAACAGACTTGCCTGTTCCTCCACTCAAAACAACCAACAATGTGTCTAAAACAGTAGAAGATTCCTGGGTCATAGAATAGTAGAGACTTCCTGGGATGTCCTTGTCCTCAAATTCACCTGTGAAAAGTTGGAGCTCACAGGGGCTTAGGGATCCTATCTTACATGTTCATTATACAGATGAGAAAACTAAGACCCAGAAAAATAAACACATCTGCCTCCTGGATAGAAACTCGGTGAGCCAACACTGAGTTATTCTCCAACTGTAATAGAGCAGATGGAGGTTAGATAACAAGCAGAACTTTCTCAGAAGAGTAGATCATAGAAGAGGATGAGTGTCAAACTAAGTGAAGGAACTGAGTTGTCCAAAACAGTCGTGGGAGGTGGGGGTGGGGAGAGGGAGTGCATGGAGTCAGCAATCAGATTGGAATTGGGCAAAAAGTGAGCAAATCTAGAGAACGGGAGGAGAAAGCAGCGGTCATGGAGCCCATAGCAGGGCCACTAGTAATAAGAGTAACTTGTCTAGTCTACCGGGGATGTGGGGTTTCTGGGGCTCTTCACTGAACTCCCAACCTTCACCTGTTCCAGGCCTTATCTCAGCTGATTCTCTTGGCTTGTTCTTTGCTCTCCCAGGATGGTTTATCTGGCTGCCAGAATCATTTGCTGTCTCTAATTTGTGTTTAAATTAAAGTTCCCACAAACAGGGGCTTAATGTGCTGTTACCAAGAGCTCCCGGCCCCCTGCAGCTCCAG
>PVKY010000885.1:0-38429 GCA_004027775.1 Bradypus variegatus | reverse complement strand
CTGCCTGGGTGCCTCCCTGGGGCAGGGGGCCCAGAAAGGGGAGGAGTGGGGTTCGCTGTCCATAGCACCATCATCCTGATGGTTGAGTCTTGCTGACTTGAAGGGGCAACGAATGAAATCCAAACCTCAGCCACTATCAGTGGGGGCCCAACAAAGTGAGTCAAGGGTCTGAGTCATGGCAGGAGGGTTAGGCATGCTGGATTTAAGTTAGACTTAAAGAAGGACTTCCCTTGTCAGAGGGTGGTTGTGTATTGCTCTATCTAGGTGATTGGTCAGAGCAGAGGAGACTGTCATCTACGGGGAATGGAGGCAGGGGACAGACTGATGGCCTCTGAATCTTGAATGACCCAGGGTTCTCTGATGCCCAGATTACCAGCCTATAAAGGAAGAGGCTCCTGTCTTGGTACTGGGCACTGCCTAATTTTTCTTTGAAAAGTTATGCCTGTCTAGAAAAGGCTTGGCAAACTTTTTCTGTGAAGGGCCAGTTAGTAAACTTTTCAGCTTGGCAGGCCATAAGATCTCTGTAACAACTACTCAGCTCTACCCTTGTGGTGCGGAAGCTCCCATAGACAAGACATAAACAAGTGGGTGTGGTTGTGTTCCAATAAAACTTTATTTACAAATTTGGCCCATGGGCCATAGTTTGCTGACTATTCTAGACCTTTAGTTGTCAAACCAAGACTGAAAACTCTTTGGGGTTTCCTTAGAGGAATCAGTTCTTTTGGCTGTTGTCTTGTTTTTGAGCAGCTCTATTTTTTGTTTTCCTGATTACAAAAGTAATGTTTGCTTATAGTGAAAATTTAAAACATTACAGAGGGGTGGATGGTGAGAGTTGCTGGCCACCCACCCTCTTCTCAAAGACAACCACTGTTCAGTTTAATGTCTGTATATACTTTTGTCCCAATATTGTGTTCTTTTTAAAGGTTGTCTTGTACAGACTGTATTTACTGAGGCTCTTATACTTCGAGCCTCAAGTTGACTGATTTAAAGGAAAACTGGAGCAGGCCTTGGGGAAATCAAGCCCAGGCTGATAGGAAATATACTCCGTGGCCTTTTCTTTCCTGGGAGTGTTCCCCTCCATGGCAGCTCCCTGGTGCTGTGCCGACATTGACATCGCACCAGGGCAGAGCTGTGTGCTGAGCTGGGGGAGAAGGAAACACAGTGGTCCTGGCTGCTTCTACTGGCCAGTGGCAGGTCAGCAGTCGCTGGGGAGAACTTGCTGACCCTTGCAGAGGGAAAGGGACCCTACAGCCACCCTGGACGTGTCCTTCTTGGTAGAGGGAAGAGGAATCCTGAGCCAGGATCTTTGGCTGCTCTGAGGGGCTCTCCTGGCTTGGAGTACTGGGACATCGGCTAATCTGACCACCTCTGGAGGAGAGGGAAGGCCTTTCCAGAACAACCCTCAGAAAGTACCCTGCACAGTGCTGGGTGTGTGGTGGGGAGGCATTTCTTGCCCTGCTTCACCTTGTACAAAAACTTATTAAATGATGAGAAAAAAGAATTGTACTTTTCTGAGAAGGGACTCCCAAGTCTCCCCAAGGCTCCCGTGCTCTCTGGGGTGAAGCAGGGAGCCCGGCTTTCCTCCCAGGTCTCAACCCCATCTATACCCTGCAGCAGAAGCCAAAATCCAAAAGCGCTGGCTTCTTCAGGCTCAGTTCCATGCAGGAGGAAATTTCCTTTCCAAGCAGTGACAGGGTCAAGAAGAAAGGGGGACAAAGAGGCTACTGGCTGCTCGAGGAGGCAGCAAGTGGAGGGGAGGAGCAGGGAGCATGGCCCCCTGCCCGGGCCAGGCTCATGGCCCTTCCCTCCTGCCGTCCGCACATGCCTTAGCCCTCCCCTCGCTGTCTCCACCCTGTGGCATTCCAGGCCGGAGCTCAGGCCCTCAGCCACCAACCAGGCCCATGGGGGGCTCAGTGCTCAGTGGCCTTCTGGGAGAGGCAGGACAGCCTGGTTCGAGTCTCAGCTTTGTCACTTCCTCACCTTAGGCAAGTTCCTTTGCTCCTTTGAGCCTTGGTTTTCTCCCCTGTAAAATAGGCATAATCTTAGCACCCTAAGGATTAAATGAGATGATTTGTGTAAAGTGTCTGCCCCACTGAAAGCTGGGGGAGTCATTTTTTACTCCTTCCCGCAGTCCTTTGAGAAAATATAATTAGGGATAGTGGCATGATCTTGTACCAAATCTCAGGCTGATGGAGCCTCTGGAGCAAACTCTGAGCTGTGAATGGTCCCAGATTTCTTTTGCCCCCCAGAACTAAAGATTCTCAATGACTCAATGGGCTTCAAGCTCTTTGGATGTGAGGCGTGGGTCATGGGCCCAACCCCCAGCAGAGTCTGGAGCCCTGTAGGTGCTCTAAGCAGTTGTGGGAAGAACGACTGTCAGAGGGTCCCCAAAGCAGGGCTTTCTCCTGTGGGAAGTGTGAGAGGCAGAAAAGCTACACAGTGAGCCCCCATCACCCTCCCCCCTCCACCTCCCCTTTGGCCTCTGGGCTAAGCCCAGACTCTTCCTCTCCTTTCTAAGCAGCCGGAGCCCGAATGGCCCAGTTTCACACTGCCATGTTATGCTGCAAATTAATTCCAGGTCGGCCTGATCCAGTCTGGTTCCCAGATTTGAAAAAAAAAAAAAAAAGGAGGTGTAATTAAAAAACAATAACAGCAATGGAACAGAAGTTCAGCTATCACTGCTGATTTTTCACGGAAGCTGCTGATGGGGAAACTAGTGCAGCCCTGTGTGATTCCAGAAGCTGCGCCAGGCAGGGAGCAGGCAGGGTGTGTCTTACCTCGAGAGCTTTTGCAGTCTCAGGAGGGAAACTGAGGCTGGGCATGGATGTGTCCCTCCTGAAGCCCCCTCCCTGGGTTTTCTTCACAGCCAGACTGACCTCTTTGTCCCTCTGCTCAGGCCATCTTCTGCTGCAATGTCAAATCTCTGGTCACCTTTCTGCAGCCTTGCCCTGTGCTTGTCTCTCTGGGACCCATGGCTTTACACCTGCCCTGTCACATCCCTTGGAGAGCACAGAGCCAGGAGAGCTGACCCAGAAGGAATCTTAAAGTGTTTGGCCTCCAGCCCCTCATGACAGCTAATTATTCCTGGGCACCTACCAGGGGCGAGGCCCAGGCTGAGCCCTTCCTTTACCTACATGATCTGATTTTCCTCATGACCTTGTGAAGCAGGTACCACTGTGCCCCCATTTTTAGATGAAGAGACTAAGTCTTGGAGAGGTGAAGGCTAATTGCTAGGAAGGGGTTAAGTTGGATGAGATAGGCTAGACAGCCAGGTTGTGTATACCAGGAATACAAACATAGGTGAGAAGGCTCCTGACCTCACAGAGTTCATATTCAGAGCTGATATACTTCTTCAGGTGTGAGAAACAAGCACTATTCGTAAAAAGGAATAAACGCTCACCCAGTTGTGGAGAAGAAGAGAATTTATTCACAATCTTGCAAGAACGGGTGCCCAACCAAAATGTGGGGGTTGATGCACGGAACAATAGACCCAGCAGTATTTATTCCTGACACCTAACCACAAGTCCCTCCCCTGTTTCTCCATTGGCTGGATACTTCAGAGGTTACGTTCTATTCGACAAGCCTAACTAGCCCATGCAAATTTGAAACATGCAGGCTGCCCAAATTGGAAACATTTGAAAAAAAAAGTCTCCTGTGCAAACTTGGAACATTTGAAACAAGTCTCCACTACCTCTTTCCTTTGTTCTTGAGCTGCAGAGCCAGTCTGAGCTAGTTTGGTAACAACTTATGAAGCTGTTTAAGGAAACTGTACTGCCCCCCGCCCCATTCTCCACCTTGCAAGGACAGTGGGTGGATAAACAGGAGGACCAGCCACTGATTATAGCTTGGCTTCTTGACCCTCTGCCATTCCCCTGAGCTGCCCCTACCCTGTGTGAAAGCTAAACTTAATCTAATTCTCACACAGGTAAACCTTGAGTTAAGCTGGCTGGCTGGCTGGCTGGCTGGACAGAAAGATAGAAAGACAATGGAGAGAGACAAAGTTGACCCCTTTGTCCTCATTTTGAAGGGTGACCAGTGAGCAGCTCTGTGTTCCCGTCCTGGCCCTGATACTAGTTTGCTGTGTGATCTCAGGTGAGCCGCTTAATCTCTCTGAACATCAGTGGTGCATATATGAAATGATGGGTGCCACTGTCCCTAACTTCCCTCTGGGCTCTGATGCTTTCTGATTTTCAAAGTCTCTAAATGCCATAGCTGCAAGATCCGCATTCCTCCCAGAAAGCAGAGGTGGTGGTGTGGGCGGTGGAAGACATGGCTGGATTTCTGACCTACTGAAATTCTCTAAGAGCAGCAATTATAAGCTGGCAATTTAGAGTTAACACACGGGTATCTTTTGTTTATGCTCATAAGTATTATTTTTTTCTTAATCAGCAGCCAACATTGAAAAACCGCTGATTTTTCAACTTTTCTTGAAAAACCGGAAGGTGGGGCAACATAGCATCCTACTCCAAACACCAGCCTGAAGGCATTCAAATCCCGGCTCTGCCACTTTTTGAGAGTCTGAGGGGAAGTGCTGCGTGCCTCAGCATTCCCACCTGTAAAATGGAGATGATAGTAGAACCTGTCATTGTAAGGATTAGATAACTTCACCCTTGTAGAGCATCTGGGATAGCACTTGGACTATAGTGAGGGTTGTGTGTGTGTGTGTGTGTGTGTGTGTGAGCTTCTGGGACCATTATTTTCTTCCCATGCACCAGCAACCAGCCTGAGCCTGAGTAGCAGCTGCCCCTCAGGATGGAGTGTGTTTTCTTCTGTTCACACGGTCCCCACTGGGGTGACCAAACTTCCTGGTTTGCCTGGGGCTGAGGGGGTTCCTAGAGTGTGAGACTTTCAGTTTCAAAACTGGGTGAAACATCAGGAGTGAGTTGGTAACTCGATGCTAAGCCTGGCTCATCCCTTAATTTATTTCACCTGCTTGGCTCCCGACTTCTGACTCTGCCTTGGAACCAGAAGGGCTGGTGGGAGGTAGGAAAAGATGTGTCGCCTAGTGACATGGCCCAGGGAGGGAGAGCACGTGGCACTGGGGACTCTGCAAGATCCTAGGCAACTGAGGGTTAAACTACCATGAGAAAGAACATCCAGCAAGCACCAAGGGAGGAAAACGGTGGAAAAACATTATTATGATTAATGATATTTCAAAGACTTAATTTTTTCCCCTCTTTCAGAAACATTTGTGTGCTGTTGCTCTGAGAGCTATCTCTTGATTCGGAGTGTCCTTCCCCTGGAGTAATTTGGAACAAGGTCACCGTTCTCCAGGAGGGCTGCTTCTCCTCTTCTCCTTGGCCCTGTGAGGCTGAGCGGCTGTGGCTGCAGGAGGCTGCGAGGGGGTGTGGGCATCCCTGGCTGGCCGGACACTTTCCCAGGGCTGGGCCTCGGCTGGCTGCACCCTCCCCAAGGCCCCATTCAGATGCTCCAGCCCAGGGGGGCAGCGGAGGGAGGAATCTGGGGTGAGGCTCAAGACCTTGATTCTGCCTCCACCGCTTGTCAGCTGGGAAACTTCTCTAAGTCTCAAGTTCCTCTTCCGCAAAGTAGGGACAATACTAGGACTTCCCCTTCCAGTTGTGGACAGCACTTCTCAACCCCAGCTGGGCACACTAGTCACCTTGGTGGGCAGGTGAGACTCTAGCTGTGTGACAGGTGCTCAGGTGATGCCCTTATGGCTGGGCCATGGACCACATTTTGAGTGGCAAAGGTTGTGAAGATGAAATATAATGATGCATGGGGTGCCTGGCGCACAGGAAGTGCTTAAAGTATGTTACTTATCATCATCATCACCACCATCACCACCATCGACTCTACAACCATCCTCATCTTCATTTACCATCATCATCATCTTCTTCATCACTGGCCTCATTATTGTCATCTTCATCACCATCTTCATTGTGCTTGGCACCATCAGGTCTTGTTTATGCCCTCCCTTCTTCCCATTCTCCGGAAGAGGTAACTGAGACCCGGAGGTGCTTTGAGACTTGCACCAGCCAGTTTTAGCTAGAAGAAAAGCTATCAGGGTTGAGCACTTCTCCGTTGCAGTGGGTAAGAGCCTGGTGGCTGGATGTCAGGAAAGCTAGATTCAGGTCCCGGGGTTGGACCTGACTTTTTAAGCGATTGAACTTTCCAAATGGAAGAGCCCTTAAAGATTATCCAGTCTAACTCCCTCTTCTAACATTTGGTGAAACTTAGGCCAGAGAGGGAAGAGGATGTTTGGTTCAGGGTACAGACATTGGAGTTGGACAGTCCTGAATTCAAACCTCTGCTCCATCATGTGCTGGCTGTGTGACCTTGGACGAGTCACCCCAGCTCTCTGAGTTGGGTTCTTCTTCTGTAGAAGGGGGGTGGGGTGGGATCCAGCCTTGGCCAATCCCCTCCCTCACTATACCAGGGTGGGCTGTGTGACCAACAGAATATGGCAGAAGTGATGGGCTACCCTTCTGAGCTAGGTTTTAAGAGATGCTGTGGCTTCCAGCTTGGACTCTCAAGCTCTTTCTCTTTCTCTCCCTGATTGCCTGCTCTGGGGGAAGCCGGCTGTCATGTCCCAAGACCACTCCGGCAGCCTCTGAGGCGAATCAGGTGCCAAGGAACTGTGGTGTCTGCCAACAGCCAGTGAGGAGCTGAGGCCACCAGCGCCCTGCGAGTGAGCTTGGAGGTGACCCTGCAGCCCCAGTGAGCCCTGAGGTGACCGCAGTGCTGGCTGCTGGCTTGGCTGCAACCCCCAAGAGACCCTGCCAGGCTAAGCCATTTCGGATTCCTGACCCTCAGAAGCTGCAGAAGACAAGAAAGGCTTGTTGGCTTAAGCTACTAAATTTTGGGGGTAATTTGTTACATAGTTGTGGATAAATAACAGACAAAGATAATAACATCTCCCTTGTGGGTTTGCTGGAGGACTAAATTCACGCAAGGTGGCTGCGTGGTGAATGGCACATGGGTGGCTGCGTGAAACGTAACAAAGCAGAGACGGCGTCATCAGTAATACCCCCAGCAGCAATCCCTGGGGACACAGTGAGGGTGTGACAGGGTCATTGTCCCTGTGCTCTCCAGCTGCCCAGCTTTAACCACTTGTTTCCCTGAAGACTTACTGGTCTTGGTGGGCACTGAAGGCCTTGCCAGAAAGGGAACAGTAAGGGCAGAGGGCGGAGGGCAGAGGGCAGAGGGCAGAGAGTGGAGGGTGCGGCCATAGTGTGTGCTGGGTGTGTGTGTGTGTGTGTAGGTTACCTCTGAGGACCCTGCCAGCCCGGGTTGGCTAATTATCTGATTCACTGCTGGTTTCTGGGCCTGCTCTTTGTGGAGAGCTCAGAAAACCATGGCAACAAAGGGCTAATTAATGAGCAGGGATGGAGGAAGCCAGGACCGGGTGACTCTGAGGCCACAGAGAGAGAAGCTCACGAGGACAGTCTGCTGGGGTTGTCTCTCTGGCCATCTGGGGCTTCCTTGTTTGAGAGACATTGGAGAAGGACTGAGTGGGAGATAAGCCATATTCCAGAAAACACCGGGTTCTCAGGGTCACCAGGCAGCCCCTTTGGGGGCATCTGCTCCAGGGTCCTGTAGATGTGTTTTTCTCAGGAGGCTGCCCATGGATTCCACCAGATTCCCAAGTGGATCTGTGACTCCAAGCCACAGGGTCTTCCTAGATCGTACTCACTGTAGGGACAAGGAAGGGAATGTTCAGAGAGGTTAAGGGACCTGCCCCAGGTTGCACAGCAGGCAGAGTCAGCACTGACTCCAGGCCTCCTTGTGGGACACTCTGTCCCAGGGTGGGGCCCAGGACGGGTGTGCCGGGACATGCTGGCATGTCCTGTGCATACAGGCCCCTGACTGGTAGATCCTCTCCCAGGACAGCTGGCCCACTGCTGCCCCCTGCCTGGTCCAGATGGGCAGCCCACCCATTCCCCTGTCTTCTCCACCCTTGCCTTTTCACAGGGATAACTGGGGTGAAAAATTCTGGGGGAATACAAGGTCTCAACCATAAGGCACAGCTGCCAAATTTGAGACTGGCTCAAACCTGGGCTCTTTCCTGGATGCCAGGAGGGTTGGAAATAGAACCGATGGCAGGGCCTGGCAAAGGGAGCCCCCAAGGAGGTGGGCTGCTGGGGGCAGCTTGGCACCAGCCTCTGCTGGCTCCTGCCAGGCCTTCTAACCCAGGGATGCCCCCTCCCCACTAGATCCTGCCTGCTAAGTGCCAGGAACATCTGAAAGAGAGTTTTCTGGCAGGTTCTGTGGTGCAGAAATGGGTTGCAGGGGACTCAGACATGTATTTAATCACAAACCCCAACCAAGGATAGGGGGCACAGTGTGTGGGGTGCCTGCTGCTGCAAGGCACTGAGCCTGGACCCCAAACACCCTTTGCTTCTCTTCTCAACTCTCTTGTGGTATGAGAGTCCCATTTTACAGATGAGGAAACTGAGGCTTAGGAAATCTAGACAACTTGCCTAGGGTCACCAGCTTTTTAAGTGACATAGCTGGAATTTAAACTCAGGTTTGTGTTGCTCCAAAGCCTATGTTTTTCCATTGTTCCTCCCTGAGTGCTCCCTGTATCCACTATTTCCTGGTATCAGTGCAGACACTGAGAATATAGAGGGAAATAAGCTATGGTTCTTGCCCTCAAAGCACACCTAATTTAATGAGTGTATTAGCTATCAGGACAATGTTAATGCTGCATAACAAATAGCCCATAAATCTCAGTGGCTTACAGCCCCACACACATACTCCTCTTGTTCACAGGTGGTTGGGTTGGCCGGGGTCGCTCCGCTGCAGGTGGCAGGTTAGGTTCAAGTCAGCTTCCCATGTCTCTCATTCTCCTCATGCCGGTGGCTATTCAGCTGTGCAGAAGCATGTGCTGTCTCTTAAGATCTCATCTCTGAACTGGCACTCTGTCCCTGCTGCCACAGTGCAAGGCCAGTTACACAGCCAAGCCCCACATCCATGAGCTGGGGAATTACTTTGCCTGCTCTGGCAAAGTCACATGGCAAAGGCATGAAGGTCTAACTCTCTAACAGAGAGGCAGGAAAAATAGAGGACAAGAATCCAATCTTCCGTACTAGGAAAGACCACCTCGTGATAATACTATTATACTGCATTTCATCAAATCTAAGAAACCATTAACTGTAAGCCATGCTGTTAATTTACATCCCACTAAGAAAGAAAAGCAGCTGCCAACTAAATGACATGATGCTTTCTTATCCCATCCCAAGTTTATTTTATTCTTATTGAAAGAGCTACTTTATACTCAGCCGTGAAGTACAATACGAGCAGTCTTCCCCAGCTGCTCTTGTGTAGGCAGTGACACTGCATCAGAAGTGCCATGTCCAAGGAGATTGTGAGATGTCATCGATTATAAGGCACATTCAGATTTCAGAAATGCCAAATGTGAAAATAACTATGCTGTAGAATCGATGACATCTGTTGTTCACCCTTGGAGAGTGTCTGCTCTGGGCTGGACACTGAGCTCAACTTTCTATGTGGATAAACTCATTTGTCCCTCAAGAATCCAAGAGGAAATGATTAATATCCCCATTTCAAAGATGAGTTGAGCAAGGCTTAGAGTTATCAATTGCCTTGCCCAAAACTCCCCGTTGGTAAGTGGGAATGCTGGGATTTGAACCTAGGACAGTCTGACTCCAGAGACAGACTGATTAAGAGCATGGATGCTGAAACAAACTGTACCTCAGTTTTCTTGCCTGTAAAATAGGAAGGATTGCAGTAGGTTGTTGTGAATATCTGAGTACTGCAAACAGTGCCAGGGACACAGCCCTCAACATCACGTGGGTTACTGCAGTTCTCATTGGTTCCCTCTATTTTTGGCTTTCTGAAATTTACATCACTGTATTAAAATCTTGACAGAACTAATCACTGAGGCTCTGGGAACCTAGAAGAATGGGACAGTTCATATGGTGAACTGTTAGAGGTTGATGTGAGGGGAGTGAAAAGCGTGTGTGACTCAGGTGTGCAAATATTTAGTAAAACATATTTGTTGCTTACTTGTTGTGTATTGGCAGTATGCGGTGACTGGATTTGAAACCAAAATTTGGGGGTAATTAAAAAAATTGAGGTACAATTTACCTTCAATAAAATGCACAGATTTTAAGTATTCAGTTCGAAGGGTTTTCATCAACTTTAGCTTTCATATTACCACTACCCTAATGGTGAGAGAGAATACTTTCATTACCCCAGGAAGTTTCCTTGCACTCCCTTGCAGGTAAAACATGCCCTTCACCCCAGGAAGCCTGTTTTCTGAATCTGTCACTGTAGATTAGTTTGTCTGTTCTTGAACTTTGTGTAAATGGAAACCTACAGTATGTGTTGTTTTATGTCTGGCTTCTTTCTCTCAATATGGTAGCTGTAAGATTAATGAACATCGTTGCATATAGCAGCAACACCTTTTTCATCGCTAAGTAGTATTCCATAGAGCTGGTTGTCGATTTATTGCTTCTCAACTTCAAATTTATCCTTTTTGCCCGCTGGGTGAAAATGGATCTGGGCCCTTTAAATTTTTTCCCTTGGCCAGCCGGCAATGCTAGGCTTTGCCAGTAGGGGCGCTGGAGAGACCTGGCAGCAGGAAAGGGCTCAGCTTCCTGGTTCCTGCTCTCAGGCAGGCTCCTGCTGCACGGGCAGCTTCTCCTCACTCAGCAACTGCAGTGCACAGGACTCAGTGGCACCGGGCAGCCAGCAGCACCCCTGGCACCCCTTTTCAGGCAGTTCTGGAGTGGAGCGTCTCTGCTGAGACACCTCCTGTGAGCCGCTTTTCTGGCATCCACCGGGGAAGATTTCTGGTAAGTTCCACAGAGTGGATTTCTAGCAAGTTCCACCGGTGAGGCACCAGACTGGCTGTTTCTGGCATGCCCTGAGCCACAGGCAGACCTTCAGCGGGGTGTGGGTCTCAGGCCTGAGGGGTGTGTGTGGGCTCGTCCTCGGGGGCTCTATTTCAGCCCAGGGTGGGGGTGGGGCACCTCCGCAGCTTTGGGCAGGGAGGTCCTTTCTTGGGGTCCTTTTCCCTAGGGTTAAGGGTTCAAACTCAGCCCTGGGGTTGGGTTTTTTTCTTGGGGTTTCTTCCTCAGCCTTGAGGGTAGGGCTCTTCCTTGTGGTCTCTACCTCAGCCCTCAAAGGGGCTTTTCCTTGGGGGCTGTATGTTAGCTGGGGGTGGCTCTGCCTTAGCTCGGGTGGGGGAGGACGGTGGTCATCCCTGGAAGCACTCTCTCCGCCTGGACTGGAGAGCTCTTCTTTGGGGCTCTACCTCTGCCTGTGATGGGGTTCTCTTCCTGGGGGCTTCTGCCTCAGCCCTGGGATGGGGGGACTCTACCTCAGCCCTGGGGTCTCCATCTCAGCCCATGGCAAGAGTTTCTTTTGGAGGGGACTATCTCAGTCCCGGGGAGGTGGTGGGGGCTCCACATCAGCCTTGGGTTGGAGATTCTTCTTTAGGGGCTCCATCTCAGCACTAAGTGGGGCTCTGCGTCTGCCATGGGTTACTCTTCCTTGGGGACTCTATGTCAGCTCTGGAGGTGTCTCTTTCCTGGGGACTGTACCTCAGTTCTGTGGAGGGGTGTCTCTCAGCCTGGGTGGTCTTGTCCTTGGGGGCACTGTCAGCCTTGGGGTAGGAGATCCTTGGGTCTCTGTCTCGGCCCCAGTGGCAGTGGCTGCTCCTTGGATTGCTATTCCTATATTTTTTAGAGTTCTCTTCACTTCTGATTAGCCAACACCTTAATTCAACACCCCCATTATTGTTAAAAATTCTTCATAGGAAACTTTGTTAAAATTACTGTGTGGTTTCTACTTCCTGATTGGACCCAGACTGGTACAGAACTGGGGTGACAGCAGGAAGCAGACTCACAGAGGTGGGACTTGGGGATTGGATTCCCCCTGCCGTTAGGCTGAGAGTGGTGCTGAGCTCCTTTCCAATGGGAGCATCCCTGGGATGCTGGTAACCCATCGCCTACATGGCATTACAGTTAAGCAAGCTGCCGCCTGTGGCTGATTCGTGCTGTGCCAACTGAGGCTCATCTGGGAGTCAGGGTGTTGCTGTACCTGACTTTTATGGCAATAAGGATGATTATAAGGACTGTGGTGTGGGATGGATTCTTTTGAGGGCTCCTGAGCGCTCACAGAAAGAAAATGACAAGCTCAGGCCCATTAACTCTCACCTCAAGTCACAGTCTGAGAATCAGGGAGCTTCCACGACAGCCTTAAAGAAGCTCTTATGTCCAGCAGCCGTAGTGCTGACACTGCTGAAAATCAAACAGAATTAATTGGGCGGGTTGCTGAATTACAATGACAATTGAATTAACATCTTAACAAGTTTCTCATACGGAAATTAGTGTATTAATTGAGAATAAATGGGGTCCTGAAATGTGGAATGAGGACGTATGTTGGGTCCAGATGAAACTGACCATCTTAAACCCAAGTTACTCTGAGCCTCCCTTATCAGTGGAGGTAGCTTGTCCTCCAGTGTCGAAGGAGACTAGTCTTCCTCTGCTTACAAGCCCTGTGATAGCCTCAGCTGGGCAGATGCCTTGAAAGGGGATGACCAGTCCTCTTGAGATCCACCACAGCTGCCTGATGCTGTCACTAGACCCTAACTAGGGTCAAATGTCGGCATGATTGGTACACGCCAAGACCTAGGAGCAAACCCCCGAAGAATTGCAAGCTTTGCTAAGGTATATCAGCAGAAACTGGAGAACACATGTGGAAGTTGATTCTCAGGACTTGAGATAGGAGGGAAGAATGTAACAACACTAGATAGGGCTGAATTCACTGATACGGGTGCACTTGCTAGAGATTCTGGATTTCATCACTAGCTTGTGCAGGCAGAGGGACTCTAACAGCTTACTTGCTTGGTTGGATGAAACTTGGATTCAACACTGGAGTTAATAAGGTTGAGAAGCCGTGATGTGTAGGAGGGAATTAAAAGGTTAGGGAGACAGCAACGTTGGCTACATGGATATATCATGTACAACTCCCCCCACCCCATTATGTTCCACGAGAAGGATCGGAAGACAACCCTGCATAAGGCGCTGGGAAACAGTAGTGAGGGGATCACCTTCATCCTTGAAATGCCCTTTGGCTGCTCTCTGTTGGAGGCTGGGTATGACTGTAGGAGCTGCCTCCCTTGAGAAGGGCTCTCTGATTTCAGCAGGGATATTGGGTTCCCAGAGCAGCAGAGGCCAAGGGGCAGCACGTTGCTGCCAAAGACAGGGTGTGCACATCAATGTAAAGGAAGCCAGGGATGTACAGGCAAGCAGAACACTTGTAGAGATCTTTTTTTTTAATATTCATTTTATTGAGATATATTTAGATACCACACAGTCATACAAAACAAATCGTACATTCGATTGTTCACAGTACCATTACATAGTTGTACGTTCATCACCTAAATCAATCCCTGATGCCTTCATTAGCACACACACAAAAATAACAAGAACAACAACCAAAGTGAAAAAGGACAATCAAAGTAAAAAAAAAAGAACGCTGGGTGCCCTGGTCAATTTGTTTGTTTCCTTCCCCTATTTTTCTACTCATCCATCCACAAACTAGACAAAGGGGAGTGTGGTCCCCATGGCCCACCCCCATCCCATTGTTACCCCTCATAAGCTACATTTTTATACAATTGTCTTCAAGATTCATGGGTTCTGGATTGTAGTTTGATAGTTTCAGGTGTCCACCACCAGCTACCCCAATTCAATAGAACCTAAAAAGGGTTGTCTAAATTGTGCGCAAGAGTGCCCACCAGAGTGACCTCTCGGCTCCTTTTGGAGACTCTCTGCCACTGAAGCTTATTTCATTTCCTTTCACGTCCCCCTTTTGGTCAAGAAGATGTTCTCCATCCCACGATGCAGGGTCTATATTCCTCCCTGGGAGTCATATTCCACATTGCCAGGGAGATTCACTTCCCTGTGTGTCTGATCCCACGTAGGGGGGAGGGTAGTGATTTCACATTTCAAGTTGGCTTAGGTAGAGAGAGAGGGCCACACCTGAGCAACAAAGAGGCATTCAGGAGGAGGCTCTTAGGCACAATTATAGGGAGGCCTAGCCTCTCCTTTGCAGCAACAGTCTTCCCTAGGGCAAATCCTGTGGTAGAGGGCTCAACCCATCAAACCACCAGTCCCCCATGTCTGTGGTCACGCTAGCAACCATTGAGGCTGAGCAGGCGAACACCCCTGCACTCTCCACCAGCTCCTCAAAGGGGTTCCAACTTGTAGATATCTTTAGCAATGGCTAACTGGTCCTAGTGTCCCTTAGAATAAAATAAATGGGCAGCCTGCTAGAGTATTGCTCACTATGTACAATATGAAAAGCTCTACTCTGGTAGCTAGACCTGACTCAAGGTGCCAAGATAGAAAGTCTCGGCCTCGCATCCTGTTTTCAGACCTAAGTCCATTCACAGAGCCAGTGGTCCCTGTTGTAGGGGAGGCTGGGTCCCCAGGGACCTGCAGACATTTATTAGGGTACATTAGGGAAAATGAAATACCCAGACAGTTCCGGGATCACTAGACACTGGCTCTGAATTGGCACTAATTCCCAGGGACCTAAAATGCCACTCTGGCCATCAGTCAAAGTGGAGGCTAATGATGGTCGAGATAGATGGAGGCTTAGTTCTAGTTTAACTCACAGTGGGTCCAACTGGTTCATGCACCTGTCCTGAAGTTATTTTCCCAGTTGCTGAATGAATGATTGCTGAATGAATGAATCCACAGGGTGGATTTCTAGCAACCATTTTCTTCTTCCCATTTTAATTTTATGTGCAAGATTTTGGAAATTAACTTTATGATTTAGACTTTAGATAACAGAATATTCCTTGGGACTATGACTGAATTGAAGGAGTAAATAAATATAGTCAATGATGGCAGAATGACTCTTGAGACTGGGTGTCTCCTCATGTTGGGAAAGCATGGAATGTCTTCATTTGTAAGAAGGATAGCAGTATCTTCTTAGGTAGAAAGTTATAGTTGTGTTTAAGTTCAGCAGTTCAAATATGTGCAGAAGGTTCACATGGAAGCTCAGTAGTCAAAGGGGTGGGCTTTGCTGATTATTAATTTATTGCTTCTTGGCTCCAAATATACCCTTTTTGCCTGTTCAGTGAAAATGGATCTGGGCCCTTTAAATTTTTTCCCTTGGCCAGCCGGCAATGCTAGGCTTTGCCAGTAGGGGCGCTGCAGAGACCTGGCAGCAGGAAAGGGCTCAGCTTCCTGGTTCCTGCTCTCAGGCAGGCTCCTGCTGCACGGGCAGCTTCTCTGCACAGCTCCTGCAGTGCACGGGACTCAGTGGCACCCGGCAGCCAGCAGCACCCCTGGCACCCCTTTTCAGGCAGTTCTGGAGTGGAGCATCTCTGCTGAGACACCTCCTGTGAGCAGCTTTTCTGGCTTCCATAGGGAAGATTTCTGGTAAGTTCCACAGGGTGGATTTCTAGCAAGTTCCACCGGTGAGGCACCAGACTGGCTGTTCCTGCCATGCCCTGAGCCACAGGCAGACCTTCAACAGGGTGTGGGTCTCAGGCCTGAGGGGTGTGTGTGGGCTCGTCCTCGGGGGCTCTTCCTTAGGGTTCTTAGGGGCTCTTCCTTAGGAGATTGGGGGGCTCCTCCTTGGGGGTCTCTGTTTCAGCCTGGGGGCCTTTCTGGGGGGCTCCTCTCTTAGCACCAGAGGTAGGGAGCTCTTCTTGAGGTTCTGTCTCTAGGTGTAGTTATTGTCCTTTATCTGCTGTACCTATATTCTTTAGCGTTCTCTTCTTTCCTACCAATCCCTTGTTAATTAAATCTCATATTATAGATTTATATGAAACTTTCCCTATTAAAATTGCTGTGTAGTTTCTCTCTCCTGTTTAGATGCAAGCTGATACACATTGTGTGTGTGTGTGTACCAAAGTTTTTTTACTCCATTTTCATATTGATGTTTTCAGTTTTGGGCTATTATGAACAATCTACTATTATTGTTCTAGAATGGACAAGCCTTTTGTGTAGGATGTTTGATATCTCTTGGATAAATGTCTTGGATGTGGCCACTCTGTGAAGGTGAGGCTAAAGGACTTTAACTTTTTCTTGAGAATGCTGAAGAGTTTCTGGAAGTTTTGTGGGTTTACATTTTATAGTTGTGATGGAATTAGATGGGGTCTTAGAAGGTTCACAGGCCCTTGGGTGAGTGGGAAGGGGAGACACCAACTTTGAGTTGCTGGGATGTGGGCAGCCTCTCAGCCTTGTGACTTCTCCATCACCTGTTTGCTAGTCTGTGAAATGGGCATGTTCACGTGCATCCATAGGATTGTTGCCGAGACTGAATGGGATGGTGAACGTCGGGGGCTGGCACGGGGCTGGCACGGTGTGGGGCACAGTGGGTGTTGAAGCCAGAGTATCCCTGTTTCTCCCTGGCACAGCCATTATGTGTCCAGAGACTGAGAAGCCATAGAGGTGGAAAAGGATTTGGGGGACCCTTCCCAGTGGCAACCCCGACCCAGAAGTGGGGTGCAGCTGCCCAGTGCCACTGAGGCCAGGTGCTTTCTGACACTTTCTGGGGCTTCCCTCCGAGGAGTGGACTTTCAAGGTGGCCTTGGGTTCTGGGCTCTTTGCCCAGCCCCCGACGGTCCTCTCGCCTGGCACCCCGCCAGCCTGAGCCCCGAGCCGCCGCACCCCAGCAAGTCACACAGACATGATTAGTCAAATAAAATTTCCATCTGTTGAGGAATTTACGAGAGTTATTGCTGGCTATGAAACCAATCTGAGGAGAAGGAGGGATCTGAGGGGGTAAGTGCCTCTAATTATGCACAGTAGTGACTTTTAAATAATGTTGTGGATGCCTGTATCTGAGCAAACCAGATTCTCGTCCCCATCTGGGCCAGATGGGGCCAGGCCGGTGGGGGTGGGCCCGGGCCCCTCCCTGCAGAGGGAGGAAAGCAGAGGGGCTGCAGTATTTGAACCTTGGGGTCACTGTGGCGTTTAGAAAGCATGGAGGCAAAAGGGCCCAGCACAGTGCCAGGCACACTGGAGGTACTTAATAAATGCATGATTCTACTTTCCTTGCTTCCTCCCCACTCCCAGGGACTGAGCCAGGGCTGCCGTTGCTCTGAGCCTGGTTCTCGTTGTCATCGACTGTGTAGCCAGCCTCCGCAGTCTCGCCGGGCCCCTGTTGCTTCATCTTTAAATGAGAAAAATAGTCACCAAGTGCCGTCCCCAAAGGAACGCTGGGAGGGAAGATTTGTGGGAATGTGGGCCCGTTCTCGCTTTGCCATCAGTGCATCACTTTGCTCCAGAGCTCAACTCATTTGAACCTCCCAGCATCTGGGAGGGAGACCACGAGGTGGGCGTCTGTCCATCAAGGAGACAGGAAGGTTAGGGGGGCCGAGGGCTCATCTGAGGTCACCTGGGTCCCAGGTGCTCCTGCTTCCTCGGAGGGCTGTGGCTTTAGCATGCAACCCTTTACCTTTACCCTACTTGGGGTGCCCGAAGCAAGGCAGTACCTTGGGGGCAAACTTGGGATCCTGGTGACTGGTGGAAGCTGGTGAGGTGGTCTTAGCTGGAAAAGACTGGCTCGAGTCAAATGTAGCCGAGACCCTGAGAGTGGAGATGAAATTCACTACCCCAGAGGGAGGGATTCGGGGCCGAGTCCTGAGCTGCTGGGCTCTAGAACCCGGGACTCTGGGATCACATAGAGAACCCCTGGGAGGCCCCTGACTGCGAGGCCAGGAAAGAAGGACGGCCACTCAGCTTCACTCCTGCCTGCCCTGACCTCTGCCCCATGGAGCAGCCACCCTCTGCCCCTTTTAAACCACGGACTTGTGCACTGGCTCTCAGCTGTTTGAAGAGAGATTTGGGAGAAAAGACTCAGGAACATTTTGCTTTACACCTTCCACTGCCCAAAGCACCACTGAGAACCCTGGGGACCCTCTGGTGGAGAAGGCCTCTGGTTAATGCAGAGTCAGGAAGGGAAAAACATAATCAACCTTGTATAGAAACTTCTCCAACCAGAAGAAGGCTTCCTGGCGCCCTCCACATCATCCTTTCAGAAGACTCGCTCCCAGGCTGGGGGCTGGAGGCTGCTGGCCGGGACTGGAGGGGCAGGGGGAAGCCAGGGCCCCTTTCGCCGGTGGCCACCTCATTTCAGTCTTCCCAAGGCCCTGGCTTGCTTCCAGGCAGGTAAATCTTGTCCTGGACCCCTTCCTCTCTCCCGGTGGTTTGTGGGGGATTCTTCAGCAGTGGTTGTGAGGGTGTCAGCAGTTGCTTCCATCTGGATTCTGGAGCCCGGGGCTTAGGAGTGGGGTGGGAGAGCTGCTGGTGTTCACAGCGGGTTTGCCTGAGGAGCTGAGCCCACTCTGGCCTGGTCTGTGGGCCGAGGGGGCTGCCTCTTTCCTCTCAGTAGCTCCCAAACCTGTGGTTTTCCATGACGACCTGATCCTTTGGGCCAAGGCGGCTGTGGGGGTCAGGATCTGACCCCACGGGCCCCCAGCTCTGTGGCGGGGGTGGCATGACCCGGACATGTGGCCTGACCTGGGGACTCAGGTTCCCATCCTCGGTGGGGATGGTAAGGGTGTCCTGCAGGGTCCAGCAGCAGTGAAACGAGGGTGTGTGTGTGTGTGTGTGTGTGTGTGTGTGTGTGAGAGAGTGACCCCTGGGCAGGAGAGGTCCCCAATTCCTGACTCCCCTTTTAGTGTCAGCCTAGGAGACAGGTGGGGGAGGGTCTCCTTACTGTTTCAAGTGAATGTGTGTGTGTGGGGGGGACCCAGACCTCTGGGGAGAGGGAGGCTTTTGCTCCTGGAGTGACCCAGCCCTCTGGAATGTACCCCCTTCCAGGGTGGGGTTGAAAAAGCCTATGATCGGGTACTGGTGGCTTTGCTTCTGCCAGGGTTTCAGGTGTCTAAAGAGGTGGGGGCATGGGGGCTTGGTTGGTGCAGCTGCCCGGGGGGTTCTGGACAGGCCCTGGGGTCCCGGGCTAGGCCCATGGCTGGTGTGCGCAAGCTCGTCTCTATTCGGCCCACTCCCCATACCCCCTTTAGGATCCAGCACGACAGCCAGCACAGCCAGCATCACCCCCGTTTTATAAGTGAGGAAACAGGCTTAGGGGTTTGGGCTGGGGAGTGGCGGGCCCAGTAGGTCCCAGGCCTCCAAGCCTGGACTGCTGGTCAATAAAACTAATTCAGCGCTTACTTGTTGACCATCCCCTCTGGCCAGATGGCATACCAGGGGCAGGAGATGTGGGGACAACCAGAAGCCAGGCCCTGGCGGGGCCTCCGTCCAGTGGGGAGACAGAAGATAAACAAGCAAACTCACATATAACAGGAGCAGCTCCATGACCGAGTGACGGGGGGATGTGGGGGCTGGGGGTCTTCAGAGAGGCCCCCTGAGTCCCTCACGGTCACACTCGTGGGCCCCATGGCTCTCCCTTCTTAGGCTCCAGGGGGGCAGATCTTGTGTCCTTGTGCAGGTGGGGAGCCCCCAGCCCTGGAGCCGGGCAGCTCTGAGCTCTCCTGGTGCCTGGGGCCTTCTGCCCCCACTGCTGAGCCACCGGAGAAAGGAGCCCTGGCCTTCCCCAGCCCCTCTCACTCCCAGCCTTGAGCGAGACTGATGACTTCTCTTCCGAAAGGATGATGTGGAGGGCGCCAGGAAGCCTCCTTCTGGCTGGAGAAATTTCTATATGAGGTTGATTATATTTTTCCCTTTTTGACTCTGCATTAACCAGAGGCCTTCTCCACCTGAGGGTCCCCAGGGTTCTCACTGGTGCTTTGGGCAGTGGAAGGTATAAAGCAAAATGTTCCTGAGTCTTTGCTTCCAAATCTCTTTTCTCTCCCCCCCCCAATAATAATGAGTGTTCGGGGAGCCTTGGGTCTTCAATGTGTGTGTGTGGGGGTGGGAGTCTGCCCACGGGAACCCTGGGGTGAGATGGAGCTCTGCCCCTTGCCAGCCAATGGCCTTGAGCTGGTCAGCGCAAGCCTCAGCTTTTGTGTTGGCTGAGTGGGGGACGGTAACCTCGCGGGGTGGTCACAAGGGTTAAATGAGAGAAGATTCACCCAGTGCTTCCTATCATGATAACTGTTATTTTTTATAATGTGTCCCAGGGCCAAATGACAAAGGGTGGAAACAGCATTGTGTGGTGCAGAGCTGAGCGAGGCCCAGGAAGTCGGCTGAAGCTGAGCTCATGGTGGTTCCAGCTCCGTGATGTGGGCCGGAGCCACTGGCCAGACCTGGTGGGCAGCTGTGGGCCAGGTCCCGGCCTGGTGGGGCTGCCCTTGGGTGTGAACCTGTGGTCCTCCTTCCTGTAGGGCCCCCCGTCTTTCCCTGAGATTCTGGGTCCCCTGTCCCTGTGGGGCCTTGGGAGTTGAACAACATCACCTTCAACTCTGGATTTCCCTTCTCAACTGAAGGAAAGGATGGGGCCTGTTTACCTCTTTACCAATAGGAGGCTTCCATTCTGTTGCAAGCTTCCTGAGGGCTAAGAATGTATCAGGCAAGCAGGAGGCCAGGACATCATCCTGCCCTTAAAACTGACCTTATGTCAGTGGCATGATGGAGGTAGATATGGGGGAGCACAGAGTGCTGCTAACCTGGGCAGGGGAGGGGATAGCAGGGAGGGCTTCCTGGAGGAGGTAATCTCCTCCTCTGAGTAGAATCTTAAAACCCAAATAGACAGAAGTTAGACAGAGACAGGAGTTGAAAGAAGGATGGGCCAGGCATAGGGAACAACTTGACAAAGGCCAGGAGGAAAGAGGGGCCCTGTGGCAGGAATAACGACCCCTGCTTTGCTGTTGTTGGAGAGTCAAGCAAACATGCTGGGCCTTGAGATGTGGGAGCCAAGTCCTGGAGGCCTCGAGTGCGGGGCCGTGGAGCTTGGATTCCAGGCCAAGGGTCACGCGGTGCTGGGGAAGAGTTGAAGCCGGCGAGCAGCAAGATCAGGCTTGTTCCTTCCTTGCTCTTCTCTCTCCAGTCCTGTGGTTTTCCCCCACTGGACATTCTCCACCAGGGGACATTTGGCATGTCTGGAGCTATTTATAGTTGTCACAAGTGGGGGAGGGGGAGGCTGCTATTGCCGCTGGGTGGGTGGAGGCCCGGATGCTGGTAAACAGGAAAGCCCTCCTCAGCAAAGGAGTAGCAGCCCCCAATGTCAATAGTGCTGAAGCCCAGAAATCTCGCCCCATGCCTGGCAGAGGGTTGGCGCTCAGTACAGGATGGATGAATGAGAATCTGGGGCAAGGTCAGGGAGTCTGTTATCAAAGTCAGCCTGAAAACTGGAAGTTTCTCCTAGCATCCTATTTCTTCCCGGTGCTCTGATGGCCCAGAAAACAAAAGGAGATTTACTTACCAGACGCAGCTGTGCAGGCTCCAGCCCTGGGCACCCCTGGGGGGTGGGTGCCATGGCCCCTCGACAGGCCCACCCAGCCCATCCAGGTCGCTTGCGGCCCAGGAACCTGCCCAGCGTCCTTCTCTGTGTCTCGCCCACATGCTGCCGAGCAGGCGCGGGCCCCATGTGGTGTGCAGGCGCCCGGGAGGCACGAGGGCCTGGGTTTTCGTAGCTGAAGATTCCTTTAAAAAAATTCTCCTCGTCTTGAGGCCGTTCTCCCTCCAGCCCAGCCCCCTGGGGGAGTTCATGACCTTCCCCTTAGCCTGCGTGGAGAGGGCCACCGCCTTCTGTGCGCTCTCCATGGCCCTGCCCCGCAGCCCCGTGTCCAGGTGTGTGTGTATGTTGGGCAGTGGATGCCAGAGGCCAACATCCGCCTGGGAAAAGCTGCCTCTCGGAGAAACCCCCGTGAGTTGGTGGCCTGAGCACTCGGGCCGGGGCTGCAGGGCTGCGGGGCTCCGGGCCATTCTGGGGCTTTTGTCTGACCAATCCAGCCCAGCCCCGCAGCCCCCATGGGAGGGGCAGAGAAGTGGAGGGAGGCCTTCGCGGCTGTTCTGAGAATGAATCCAGCCCCTTCGTCCTCATGTTCAAGGCCCTATGATCTGTGTATTCCTGCTGCTCGCGGCCTCTGATGGGGGGAGCTAAATCTGTTGAGCCTTTAACAGGTGCCTGCACTGTGCTTGCCTTATTTTATTCACTCCTATCATGAGCTGACATATACTGGGGTGTGTCCTCACTTCCTGCAGTTTGCAGGTGAGGAAGCTGAACCTTGGAGGGGTCCCTAGCCAGAGGCCGCACCTTGGTGAGGGGTGAGGTGGGGCTGCAGCCGGGGGATGCTGACAGAGCCCCTTCCCGGATCCATCTTCCTTACCATCCGGTGGGGTCAAAGGGCACAACTGGAATAAGATACACAGTCAGCTCTTGGCTTCAAATGTGGGAACTTTCTTGCAGGCAGACAGCCTGCCTAACCGTGCAGTGGGTTTTCTAGTGAGGTGGTGAGCACCCCTCACTGGGGGTAGGCAAGCAGGGGCCGGTGGCTGTTGTTTGGGTGGGACAGAGGGGACCCCCTCAGGCTGGATGGGGTCTGAATCCGAATCCTCCACGCCTTGAGTCCTCCAGCCTCAGAGGAGCCGACTCAGTGCCCCATTCTCAGGACGAGAACGAGGCTCAGAGGCAGGTGTCTCCCTCCCTCCCCTCCCTCTGCTGACCCAGGGGCCACGTGCAGAGAAGGCCACCCCTCTGCCTGGCTTGGTGGCTGCACAGGGGGCCCCTGGTGGCCTCAAGTGGGGACTGGAGCAGGCATTGAACTGGCTCAGTCTCTCTCCACTCTTGGATGGGGATTTGTACCCCCCTGAGCCCCTGCTGTGTGCCAGGCCCTGTGCTGGCCTCGGGGACTCGGGGCAGAGGGGATGTGATCCCTGCTGTCAGTGAGCTCGTGGGTGACTGCACTAGATGAGTGGGGCTGCTCGTGGTTTTTGGGCCTCAGGATCGCTGTGTCCCCGGGAAGTCCTGGCCTTCCTCAGACCTGCAGAATTGGGGCCTGGGTGTCTGTCCTTTGTCACAAGCTCCCTAGGGGCTCACGACTGAGCTGCAGGGTCACGAGACGCATAGGAGGTGAGGGGGATCTGTCCAGAGGGAAGGCAGGAGGGGTGCTGCTGGGAAAAATGGGGCCAGCTGGAGACCCGGACGCCTCTGTGAAATGGAGTAGGAAGGCGCAGTGAGCCTGGGGCTCTGCAGAGGCCGGGGGTGTGGCTGCCTCCTGCCCTGGACCCAGGGGAAAGTGGGGGCACCATCCTGGCTGTCCACCTAATGCAGTAGAGGGGAGATGCCCCCGGGGCAGGGATGTCACCTGTGTTCGTGTGCTGCTGCATCCTGGGGACGAGAACGGGGCCTGGCCCAGGAGAGCTTCCAACATTTGCACAAGTCAACTCTGTAGGCAAGCACCCCCTCTCCTCCATCCCTTCACCTCCAAACCACAGTCCCTGCTTGGGCCTTAACTGTTGACCAGAGTCGGTGCTAAGTGGCTTTGAGTCTATTCACTCATCAGATCCCTTACAATAACCCCACAGAGTGGGCTCAATAATTATACCCATTTGACAGACAAGGAAACTGAGGCCCAGGGCCCTGTCAGGGCTGATTCCTCCCCATCCTGTAGGTCTCAGCTCAGAGAGGTCTGTCCCAAAACCCAGTCAGTGATCCAGACGCTGTCCTGTTACTTCCTTCGTAGCACGTGTAACTCTGCCCCTATACCTGCCGTGTTCATTTCTCCACCTCTTTATGATCTCTGAGGACACTGTCTGGCTCTTGATGGGCACAGAGAGGCCAAAGCCAGCAGATCTGATCGACACCTGTGTCCTTACACCAGGCTTCCTGCCGGCCTGGCTCCACCAGAGTTGGGATCTGTTAAGTCCAACACTAGTATTGATGCCTCCTTAGGTCCCTGAGGTGAGGCCGAGGTCCCCCTGGAGACCTCCCCCACTCCTAGGGAGCTAAATCTCACCCGTTTCCATCAGCCAAAGTTCACGCAGCCAGCCCCCCCGAGGAGTAATTACTATAATTTCCCCCATATAACACTCAGCTCTCGGATGATGTTGTGACCAAAATGTAAGACGTGGTGACACCCCTTGCCCTCATAATTGAGGCTTTGGAGGCACTGCTGATGCCTCCAGGGAGCTGGTGCTGTGTGGCGAGCGTTGGCGGCGACCCTCTGTGCCCGGGCCCGGGAGTGTGGCGTCAATGTGACTTCATGGCCGCTCTGCAGCCATGATAATGACTCACGGGTGCAGTGCATTTGGTTGCTCCCCACCCTGTCCCTGCAAAGTGGCGTTCACATCTCCGATCCCATCTGGAGCCTCTTGGTGGCCCCAGGAGGCCGGGACGGGTGCTTGGCACCGACTTGGTCTAGTGTGGAGATGTCGGGTCAGGGGCCTCATCGCTGCCCGAAATCGCAGTGTGTGTGAGAGGTGGGGCCTGGCTTGAACCCGTTCTCCTGCACCCAGGCCATGTGCTCTCTTGCTGGTCACATCCCTCCTGCTCGAGCACCCTGTGAAAGAGGAAGGGCCTCTGGATGGTTCTACCGCAGAGCTGGAGTTTGCTACGGAACAGTATAATAAAGGCAAAAATCGTAACCAGGGGTGCTGGCGGGGTGCCGACACTGCCCTCCTTGTCCGGCACCTGGTGTGTCTGACACATTTCATCCTCCCAGAGACCCCTGGGGTGGGGGCTGTCACTACCCCCCATTTTACGGATGAGGAGAGAAAAGCCCACAGAGGGTCTAGTTATCCCAGGACGGGGTGGCAGAACGTGGCAGAGCTGGGATTGAACCCAGGCAGTCTCCAGAGGCCAAGCTCTCGGCTGCCCTGTGCATGCATTGCTCAGAAAGGCAGCATTCCTGGAGTGGGCTGCACTTTTCCCTTGTGGAGTTCACCCATTCATTCATTTATTCAACTTTGTTTATGGGTGCCTTTTATATGCCAAGCATCATTCTAAGTGCTGGGGATTCAGTCATAAACAAAATAGATAAGCTTCCCACCATTATGGAGCTTCCGTTGTAATTGGGGAGATAAACCATAAGCAGACAAATGATGTCGTTTGAGGTTGGGAGCCCATGAAGAGAAATGAGCAGGAAGGGGTTGCGGAGTCATGGGAGACGGGCATGGTTGGGGTGGGTTGCACGGAGACCAGAGGGAAGTGAGGGGAAGCCATGAGCGCTTCCAGGGAGAGGGAACAGCGTGTGCAAAGGCCCTGAGGTGGGAGCGGGAAAGGCGTGCTGGGGGCTCAGCAAGGAGAATGGTGGGAGGTGAGGTCAGAGTAGTGAGGGTGGGGAGACTGGAGGTTGCACTGGATTGAAGACAGGCTGTAGGGGTGAAGCGGGGCAGGGGGACCTGTGGGAAGGGGTGGGGGGTGCAGTGGTACAGGGGAGAGACCAGGCTGACAGCTTAGACTCGGGTTTTTCCAAGGAGCCTCTTAGGAAATCCCTCTGACTTCTACGCATCCTGCACTCACAGCTAAAGCTTTCCTGGCACTCCCAGTGGGGTGGGTTTGATCTCTTCTGTGCCCATGTCCATGGGTGCTGCTAATTTGTGTCCACTGGGCTGACTTTTCCATCAGACTCTTGGCACGTGGTAAGCCTTTTGCCCTTTGGATTTTGAATGAAGATCATGTATACCATGTCCATCCTACTTAGGCACTCAACTTTTATTTTAAGCGTCTGCAGAAATACCTGCTCTAGGTGTAACCTGCTCAATTACACTTCACTGTTTCCTTTATTTATTATTGTTTTTCCCAACCAAAGGCAATGCCCTCACTTGGCTTCCCTGTCCACTTATATTGTTAACTCCTGGCACGGAATCTGCTGCCTTAAGCAGTCAATGGATTGTATTTTTCTGGAAAGCACAAGAGCCTCAGTCTCTGCTTAGGCAGAAGGGTGTCCTCAAGTCTCTCAGATGGGATCAAGTGTCTGTGGGTTCAGTTCTAGGGTGCAGGGTGTCAAATGGGGTTTAGAGATATTAGTCAGGGCTCTTTTCTGCAAGCAACAGATATAGGCTCTAGCCAGCTTCAGCAGAAAAGGAATCCGTCAGGAGGAAGCTCTTGGAATCCAAGTTTGGAGGGAAGGGCTTGCTTGGAAAAGACAGGAACCTGAGTAGGTCTGGGGTCTTGGTAGCAAGATCTGCCCAACCCCCTGCCCAGGATGTGCAGTCCCCAGGAGGCTTTCAGGGCTCTTGTGGGACTAGGATTCCAAGTCCCTGGAGAGACAGGATCTAATGTCTGGGCTTTGGTCACAGCCTGGCGGGGTTCAGGGCCCCATTTCAACAGTCCTGCCCTGATGGCGTTTTGGGGAGAAAATCATTCCTGGAAAAGAATTTTGGGGTGCTAGAGTCAAAAGTAAGAGGGGAGGGGTTCCCAGAGGCTACAAAATATCTAACGTCCCCAAAAGGAGGGTTTCAAAGATGGCTGAGCTGTGTCCTACAGATCCTGACTACAGAGCGTGTCCACACACAGAATGCTTAAGAGCAGGCCCGATGTCCTCGGAGCAAACGAATGAGCTGAGCTCAGGGTGGAAAGAGGTTCCAGGTCTGCAAGACGTTCTGGAAATGGTGGGTCTGGCTGGGTTGCCTTTGAAGAGGAGGAGAGATGGGCTGGTGCTCTGAGGAAGCTCACTGCATGGGCAGGGTCATGGAAGGGAGGCTGGGCCTTGCCGGCTGGGCTTAGCAGCAGTGAGGAGACCGCCTGATGCTCCGCCAGTGGGGAAGGGGGAGGAGAGGCGGGACCTGCAGGCTGGAGACAAAACTAAACAAGGGAAACTGGGTTAAGGAGTTTGGCCTTGGGAGGGTGGCCATGTCTGGCTGGGGTGGAGCAATGGCAGTTTGAAGGAAGAGTTCTAGGAGTAATACATCGCTTTTGTTGAGCACCTATTATATGCTCTACACTGTACTAAGTCTTTTGTGGGACCCTTGTCTAACCTTCATAGCAACCCCACCATATATATATATGGTGCTACCATGACTTCTTCTATATACATAAAGAGCCAGGCTCAGAGAGATTAATTCACTTGGCCAAGGTCACACAGCAAGCAAATAGCGGAGAAAGGATTTGATCCCAGGCCTGGCTGAGATGCTTTTATCTTTGCTACAGAATCGTTAGCTGTGAAGTCTGGGGCATCCTGCTCCCTGCCCCACACTGTAGCCCCAATTCTTTTTCCCTAGCCTTTTCTTCCCTGGTATTCCTAAATGGCATTGAGAATGGCCCGGGGTGGGCAGGGGTGGGGGAGTGCTGAAGGCTTGGAGAATGTCTGAGGAGACTTTCTCCTTGTCCCCGCAGAGCTTATCCTCTTCCCTCCCTTCCCCTTGCAGAGAGCTGGAACAAAGTTGGCAAAAATGGAGTCAGCAGAAAAATCTAATTTTCACCTTAGACACATTTGTAACTGACAGATATTAACCCAGCCTTTAGACTTTCCTTTCAGGAGGTCTGAGCTGAGTCCTGCCCTGGACACTGGGAGACCCGCTCTGTCTTGAATTCACTGGTGCTACTTAGACAAGATGTTTCTTCTCTGGGAGCCTCAATTTTTCCATCAGTGAAGTGGGAGTGGTAGTAATTGGGGTGGGGTGCCACAATCTCACACGCCTACTGGGGCCCTCCAGGAAAGACTAAGGAGCGAACCAGGCCTGGTGTGGGGAGAAGAGGGCATCAGGGACAGGGGCCTGGCGGGCACGTGCCCTGCCCGTAGAACCAGCTCCTTGCTCAGGGCCTGCCACTGCTGTGACTCAGGGTTGTTGTTGCCAGATCTTTGTATTATTATTATTTTGGGAAGCCAAAATTCTGAATTGTGGTGGAAAATATTCCAAATATTAAAAGTGTTAGCCACTTATTTTAAATTTTTGGAGAGGTTTTATAGGCCAATGAAAACATTTCCATGGGCTGAACCTGGCCATTGGGTCCCAGTTTGCAATCCCTGGGCTGTTTGAGTTTCTTCCAGCTGAGTGAAATAGGGCTACATTGAATATGCATATAAATAAAACTCAAAAATTTTGCCTTCTAGATATATTGATTAGTACTTATCGATGAGTTCTGTGGTGTACAGTGTATAACTAAACTCAGAATTAATAAATGGGCCTGAAGCCTCTTTGAGAAGCTTTAATCACAGATTAGGAATTTCTGTGCCTGTGCCTTTCCATATCACTTACATCTTCCAACATCTATCTTTAATCCTTCTTGCTGCTGATGTAGCCTAGCCTAGTTTCTATGGCAACAGATCCTGCTACCTTTTCCCCTCCTCGTATATTCAGAGAGAGGAAAGCAGGGAGGGTACCCATGAGCTTTCCATCACCCAGCCACAGTCCCTGGAACCTCTGCTTTCTGCAGAAGTTGGGGGTAGGGGAGGACAAGTGGGCAGCCCAAGAGGAAGGTTTATTGGCTCTTGTAAAGTTTTAGAGACCTCTGGCTAGAGCTCACAACTTGATCGCATTTGCTGTGACTGCCTGAGTCCCCATCTGGAGGGTGCTTGTGAATCGATTTTTTTGGTATCCAGGGAGCTGTGGTTTTATTGGCTCTTTTAAGAGTTGGCTTGGGAAAGACCTAAAAGAGTCAGTAGGGTCAGAAAAGGATCTGGGTGTCATAGTGGGAGTCAGGTCAATCCCACCTTGCAGAGAGAAACCAGGCGAAGAACTATAAGCAGGGGAGGGAGATGGCCTCCCTGGGGCAGTGGTGTGTGATAACTGTCAGTGACTTCTTGGTGTCTGACCAAGAAGAATAGGGAAGTGGGTAAGACACGGACATTGGAGTAAAATTGCCTGGGTTCGAATCCTGACTGCATCACTGTGAAGCTGTGGGCCTTGGGCAAGTTACTTAGAGTCTCTTTGCTTCTACTTCCTGGTCTGTAAAGTATGACGATTATCATAGGGAACCTCCACAAAGGTTATTGTGTGCCATTTGGTTGCTGTCAAACTATTCAACTCTGCCATTGTGAAGTGCAAGCGGCCATAGACATTCAGAAATAAATGGCCATGGCCATGTTCCAGTAAAAGTTTATTTATGGACAATGGAATTTGAATTTCATGTGCTTTTCATGTGTTGTGAAATATTCTTCTTTTTCTGATTTTTTTCGATCATTTAAAAATGGGAAAACCATTCTTGGATTGCAGGCCATATAAAAACAGGTAGCAAGCTGCATTTGGTGCATGGACGGTAGTTTGTCAATGCCAGATAGAGAGTGATGCTTTGATTTTGTTTATTAAATGTTATATTACCTTTATCTTCATCATTGTTCTTTTCATTCTAGGTGGATGGGTTGGACACATTAAAATATTTGGCCCAGAAAAGAGACGACTTGGGAGTGGGGAGGCAGGGTACATAGCAACCTCTATGAGGAAGGAAGATGAGATTTGTCCCAAGTTAGCCCAAAGAAATCCCACAGGATGGATGGATTTTTGGCTCTGCAGCCTCTAGCAGCTGGAGGTGCCTGCGGTGGGAACAGACTGCCTTGGGCTGTAGCAGCTTCTGTCACCACAACGGTCGTGGGGGACAGAGGCCAGTCAGCCCCTGACCCTCTGTCGAGGAGGACGCTTGCCCACTGGGTGGATGGAGGCTGGGGTGCTGGGAGCTCTGATCAGCAGGGAGATTTTTTGTGCCTCCATGGCCCTTTTTTCTAATTCTCAAAGCATCATGCCGTTTCCCTCACATGTATGAGGGCAGCATCCCCCCAGCCCCATTAACAGGCAGGAGAACCACAGCCCAAGGACAGAGGCTGAGCTGGACCCCTGGCCAGACCCACTGGCTGAGCCCGGGGAGGTGTGACCTGGTGCCAACACAGGGGCTGGGGAGGCCTGGACCTGGCTTCAGATCCCAGCTCAGCTGCTTCCTACCATTGTGACCTGGGTAAATGAGTGGTAACCCCCTTGTTTCCCCCTCTGGAAAGTGGAGGGATAGTTCCTGCCTCGCAGAGTAGCCGAGAGGATGAAGTGCGTTCATGTCTGTAAAATGTCTGGCGTGGTCTCTGACATGCAGTGGGTGTTCCTTTCCAGCAGTGCCTGTTCACGTCCACTCTCGCCCCAGCCTCTGGTTCTAGGGACAGGCTGGACATCCTGGGGGGCTCAGGGAGGTGCCTGTCCTTGGGGGCATGGCCTGTCCACCAGCTGTTTGTCGTAGCGGAGTCCTCCCCTGTTCCCTCAGTGCTGGCATCTCAGAGGAGGGATGGGGTGTTATGGGCAGGAACATCTAGGGGGCCTGGGGGAGGTGGAGGCAGAGTCTGGGTGCACACAGGGCCGGGTGGCAGGGCCGGGCACCTTCCCCCGGAAGATGCGGGTGGGCTGACTGTGGTCCTAGGGCAGCCTCCAGATCGGTCCCGCCAATGGGGAGGGGACTCTGGCCCTGCAGATGTTGGGGCCACCCCGGGGGTCTTGGGGAAGGAAACTGTTGTAAAGAGCAGCCAGGAAAACAGGTGGGGTTCGGCCCACGCTCACAGGCGGTGATGGCATGGGGTCATTCCTCCCACCTGCCCAGGACCCTCTGTGTGAGTGACTCACACGGCCATCTCATTAATCCCACAAGCAGCCCACCAGGTGGGTGCAACTTGTACCCCTACTTTATGGATGACACCTGAGGCTCAGAGCCCAGGCCCCCTATGCAGGGCACACAGGAGGAAGGAAGGAAGGGAGTTGAGGTTTGAACCCAGGAATTCTGACTCTGAAGCCTGTTCTGGCCACTCAGCAGTCCTGCACTGAACTTGTCTGTGTCGTGCTTGGCATAGCGCTGGACGAGAGCAGGTGTGCAGTAAACACAAACACCCATGAGCAGAGGGCTGACCCGGGCTCACTGGGACATTGGTGTGTCCTGGCCACTCTTGGGTGTGATGAGGACGTGGACAGACTTCCTCTGTCTCACTCCCCTTGCCTTGCAGGATGGTTTGTGCCTATGAAAGAACGGAGCTGCTATAATGTGACATGTGTTCTAAAAATCCCGCAGTAGAAACCACCGGGCCAGCCAGAAATGGGGTTGGGGGCACAAGACTGAAAAGTGGTGGAGGTGCCCAAAAGAGGAATTCATAAAGTGGTAGCAGAGTTGTATACATGTTGAATGGTGAAGAAATACGTACATAGTAAATAAATATGGCACTTAATCTTGAAAACGACTTGAAGTTTGCTTTTGGAAGTGTGTGCCTGCTGTACCCATGCCAGGCTCCCACGCCGGCCCCCCAGGGTGGGGGGAGGAGGGCAGAGAGGGGGAAAAAGGGAGAGAGAAAGAGACTAGAGAGGAGAAAGACAAAACGGGCTGAGAGGAAGGAGGGGAGGGCGCGGGGTTTCAGAGGCGAGTTGTTGGGAGGTGGCAGGGGGCTGGGCGGGGTGACCCCAGGTAGGACCGGGCGTGGCTCCCCGTCCTGGCGCAGGTGCGTGCCTTCTGCATGCTCCTACCTGGCTTCGTTCAGTGGGTGCAGTTTTCTGGGTTCACCTTCTGTGTCTTGTGGGTGGAGTCCCAGGTGGGCAAATACTAACTTCACGTTAGGGTTAAATTGTTTCCTAATATGTGGATTGTGTTGGAACAAATTTGCATTTTCCAAACAAGTGTTGGGGCAGAATCGACCGTGCCTTGAAAACTCAGGAGCTACAAGGGATGAGAGGGTCTTTGGGGGCAAAACCAAGAGGCCCCTTCCTGGCAAGTTTCCCCTCACCCCCAGAAGATGGGGTTCGCTGGGTAATTTGGGGCTCTGGGACCTGGGGGAGCTTGGCCCTCTACTAAGGTGTGTCCCCTCCAGAGCAGCACCTGGAGCCTCCAGTAAATGCCCGATGTGGCTCGTTCTTTCCTGGAGAGCCCGAATCCATATGGTTGGGGCAGCTCCACAGCTCTGAGAGTGCAGAGCCGGCAAACACGTGGTGCACGCAGGATTGCGCTTGACAAGGGAGCAGGGGCGAGTGGGGGTGGCAGGCGGTGGGGGAGTCCCCTTTCAGCAGTGGCATTCAAGCAGGAGGGGCTGCCAGGGATCCCCAGCTCTCTGGCATCTCTAACATTCGGCCAGTGAGTTCCACCTGCTCCATGGTCCCTGGGCCTCGCAGGTCCTTCTCCGGCGAGACCCAAGAGACCCAAGCGGTCTCAGAATCCCCGTTCCCTGGTAGTGGAGCCCACCGGGGACCTCCATGTGGGTAAAGAGGCTCTTCCAGGGAGCACAGACGGGAAAAAAGGGTTGCCTGGAATTTATTACTCTAATTACATTTTCCTAATGTGGTTGACCCCCCTCTCACAGCAGCACGCTTATCAAAGCCCCAATCACACCACTGTTATTGGAGTTTTAATAAGAGTCAATTGGTTATTGTCCTTGCTGTGTCAGACGCTGCGGACGCCATCCCCCAAGCCCCTGAGGAAGGCGGGGGTTTGCTTTCTCCGCTGGAATATTATTGACATTAATAACAAAGGCTAGAGCCTGGTTTTCTGTGTTTGGGAGATGTGGAGCCTTTCCCTGTGCAAGGGGCTCCCTGCGGAGTGCCTGCCTGGCCCCCTGATGTTAGGAGAGCACTGGGCTGGGAGCCAGGACCTGGGGTTCTAGGTGCAGCTCAGTCCTGCCTTGCTGTCCGAGCATGAGCAAGTTGTTTCACTTCTCTGGTCCCTTCTGTGTGAAATGAGAGGACACAGTAGCTGCAGTTAAATGAGAATGCCTGGGAAGCACTTTCTTAGCAAGTGCAGATAAATGCTGGTGATTTCTGAAATAGCCCAGCCGAGGGGTAGGTGATAGCCAAGCCCTCCCCTCATCTATATATGTTTATTATATTTTAAAGAATAAAAGTTTCACACCTGGAATGAGCTCCAGAATGCCAAGTTCTGTCCTAGTTCCTTGACATAACGTGGGGGGCAGTTCAGTCTGGTGGATAAGAGGACGGGACAGCCAGGGCTCCAATTTCAGCTCCCTCCATTAGCTGTGGGATTTTGGGCAGCCTTCTCGACCTCTCTGTGCCGTCGTTTCCCTCTCTGTAAAATGGGCACTAATAGGAGGCTCTATCTCATGGGGTTAATGAGGTTTAACTGAGATAATCTATGGAAAGTGTGTAGAGCAGGGCTTGGCTTATGCTGAGTAGATGCTGGTTATTGTGAAATTAACAGGATTTCTAAGCTTCCACGGGGAGGGAACAGTCAGAGACAGTGGGGGGCCTTGCCTCCGTATTTCAGTTTGTACAACAGCCCTCGAAGTAGCTCTTCACTTCCTCTTACAGGGTGGGGTGACGGGGAAGCACTTGCAGATAGCAAATGGGCATCCAAAGCCCAGGGTTCTCTGAGGCCAAAATCTGGGTTCACTTGGCCATGGTGGGGGAGGTGGGGGTTGCTTCCAGGACCCAGGACTCAGCAGCTTTACAGGTAATCTCTTCCTTCATTTGGTCCTGGGCCCTGAGTTTCCCCATTTTGCTGATGAGACAAACGCCTCTGTGGGTGGAGCTGCTGCGACACCCTTGCTGGAGCCAGGCTGGGTGCCTCAGTTCTTATCACTGGGTGGGGGTGTGAGCTGCCTCATCCACTGCTGTGTCCCGGGGTCAGACAGAGCCCGGCACATAGTAGGTGCTCAGTAAATATCAGACCATCCTCCCTGTCTGCGTGGAAATTACATGTGAGGGGAGACAGCCCACACATAAGTAAAATATACAGTATGTCAGACGGTGATAAGTATAATGGGAAAAAATAAGCAGGGAACAGGGACAGGGAATGGGAGACTGGCCTGAAGGGGCTGAGGAAATGCTTCCTCTGGAGAGTTCCGGGAGGGTGGGTCTGCAGGCTCAGCCTCCCGGGGCATCACTCAGTTAAGACGATCAGAGTTGAGTCTGATTCCTTCAAAATACAGGTGGGGAAACTGAGGCCAAACAGAGCAGGTTGGCCCAAGTTCACCCAGTGAATTAGAGACCCAGGGCTGGCAGCAGGCAGGGGTCTGGAAGCCAAGGGATCTGCTGGGCAGAGGCAGGGACGAGGGCCCTGGGGGAGGGGGCTGCCGAGGCTGCCACCCACTGCCAAAATAGCTTCTGGGTCTGAGTCTTCTCTGTTTGGAAATGGGAGAAAGAGCGTTGGCTCCTAGGATGTGAGTGGCCCAGAAGCTCATCAACTGAGGATTGGGGCTGGGATGGCGGGAGGTTCTAGAGGGGAGTGAACAGAGAGGAGCCAGTAGCCGGGGGTCCAGCCAGCTGGGGCTGTGCTGTTGGCACTAAAAGCTCAGGTGGACCCAGAGGTGACATCCGGAAGGAAACCATTGCAGGTTGGGACTAGGGATGGCTACAGTCCCTTGCCAAGGTCACCCATGTCCTTCTATAACTAAATCTAATGGCTTCTAAAGCCCTTATCCTGATTCTTTCAACACAGGCAAAGACGCTCTTTCTGGAAATGCTCTCCAGCATTTGGCTTGTCCAAACTCTATGTGCCTCTTTATGCCTGTGAACTTCTCTCTTGGAGCAACTTGTGGCTTCTCCCCTCCTCTCACCTCTTTCCCTCCTAACACTCAAGTGAGTAGCACACGGTCCCTGCCTGAGGGCCTTAGAGCTGGGACAGAAATTTCCAGGATAGTGTGGGGAAAGCCTGCTCTACCTGGAAGAGTTGGGGAGGGCTTCCTGGAGGAGGCATCACTCAATGAGAAGACTTTGGGAAGAGGCGCTGTCCCCTGGGAATCTACAGTAGGCTGAAGGGAAGGTCATTGCAGGCAGAAGGGCACAGAGATATGAATGGCAGGCTTGGGAAAATGTGGAAAATTCTATTGCTTACAGTCAATTTCTGAGGGTTGGAAAAGGGAATCATATCAGGATAGTGACCTGGGGAAGAAAAATCCTGAAAGGTCTTGCATAGGCTAAAAGCAGTAACAACTCCCTGAGTATTGCCTAGGTGCTTGGCACACAAATCTCCTAACCTCAGATCAACTCTGGGGGTAGCTGTTACTATCTGCCCTGTCAAGACACTGAAGCTCAGGGAGGGGAAGTGATTGGCCCACGTCACACAGCCTGGAAGTGATGGGGATAGAGG
The DNA here is from genome assembly GCA_004027775.1 of Bradypus variegatus. Taxonomy (NCBI): domain Eukaryota; kingdom Metazoa; phylum Chordata; class Mammalia; order Pilosa; family Bradypodidae; genus Bradypus; species Bradypus variegatus. Next base: position 3,641 of record PVKY010000885.1, on the reverse strand, counting down.
CTGGGCTCTTTCCTTTCGCTGCTTCTCCCCAGCCAAGTGTTGTGACCTGGCCCTGAGGGTCATGGGGAGCCATGGAAGGCTTTGGAGCCGAGAACAGTAGCTTGTGGGAGAGGGTGGCCCTAGCAGCCTTCATTTCTGCCCCTTCCACCACACTCTAGCAAGAGCTTCTGTATCTGAGAGGCACTGCTGGGGATCTAGGATGTGGCCAAGATCATGGATTTAGACCAGAGTCTTGCCCAGAGCCCTTCTGGGGCCAATGAATTTGAATTGCTTGGTGCTTGGAGCAGGTCTGTCAACTCACCTTGCTCCTGTCTCGGCCCCCTGCCCGTTCCCCTGTGCGTGGCAACTGCAGGGGCTTGGACGCTGCTTCCCTCAGTCACCAAATTGGTGCACAAGACTCGACTTCCCTGCTGTGCCCCTCTCTTCCCTTCTTCCTGCCATGCCTTCCTGATGGCCTCGTTTTCCCTCTCCCACAGATTCAACACCATCTGGAAACGTGGCAATTTCAGCATATGTTCTTGTACCCAGCTTACTTGTAAGGGTTTAGTGGGGCTGGTTTCAGCACGAATCCCTACGGCAATCTCACTTTTTATTATTTTTCTTCCAGTTGGGGCCTATACATTCCTCTCCTTTGCTTCCTGTCTCTAAGCCAGTAGCCTAACCATGGCAGAACAAGCCCGTCCCTTGAAGAATGCAAATAACGTGCATGTTGTGCTAGGTCAGAAACTTCAGAAAGTTGTCCTGGTTCTTGAGGAAAGTTTTAACTCCCTGGAGTGAGAACTGGATGTTTATATCCTGGAAATGCCACCTCCCCAGGCAGCACCTTCTCCTCCTGGTCAGCAGAGCGCCGTTTGAAATTCTCTATCCAAGAGCCCCAGGCCTGCGTCATTCCCACTTCTAAGTGTGTCCCGATTCTTTCACTCATCCACCAGGTAGGTGAGTGCGTGCCCAGAGGTGGAAGGCGACCCTCTGATCTGAGCTCCGTGGCCTGTAATGGCAGATGTGGGAAGTAGCACACCTGCCGGGGCACCCTGGGGAGGGATCTGGGCTGTGCAATCTGACGAATGATTGGTGACGTCTGCCATGGCTGGGAGGGAGGGACAGTAGACCGTGCTACCCGAGGCCCGGGGCTCTTTCTCTTGTCTTCTTTGCCCTGCTGGGTGGTGGTGCCTGTCAGCTGCCTCGGGGGCTCTGGGGATTGAATCACTTGCTCCACAAAAGACGTGTTCACATGCCAACCTGCCTTTGTGTGGGTGTGAACCCGTCTGTAAATAGGACCTTTGGAGATGTTGTCTGTTGAGGTTTGAACTCATTTGTGAGTAGGATCTTGGAAGATCCTACGTGGATGTGGCCAAATTGAATCCGGATGGGCCTTAATCCTTATGACTGGAGGCCTTATGAAGAGTGGAAATTCAGATCAATCAGTAGGAGCCAGAGAGAGCGAGCGTGCCACGTGATGGAGAACTGCCATCGCCAGAAGGCTACATTCTTTGGAGAAAGCACGGCTTGCTGACACCTTGATTTTGGACTTTGAGCCTCTAAACCCAGGAGAGAATCAATTCCTCTTGCGTAAGCCAACAGTGGGTTGTGTGGTGTTTGCCAGAGCAGCCCTGACAGACTGGGATAGACGCTGCGTGGGAGCTGGGGTCTTTTAGTCTCAACTGGTTTCGGGGACAGGCAGGGAATTGCTCTCTCCTGAGACGTGCCTTGGTCCGAGGACATGCTCTGCCAACAGTGAGCAGGAGTTGCGTCCTGCATCGAGCTGGCCAGGCAGCCCTGGGAGACTGGGGTGAACAGAGGGGTCTGTCCGGGCACCGAGCCCTGGGACTCTTCTAGCCTTGGCGCCTGGCTGCTCTTTCCACAGTGGCATCCCTGTGGCTGCTGGCTTGGAGGGGCTGCAAGGCCGAAACATTTCCTGGGCCAAACCCCAGGACCGGCCCTCCACTGGGGTTGGGCTCTGGAACTCAGCTCCTGCTGAGCCTCTGGATCATCTTCCCCTTCCTCCCTGCATAAAAACTGCAGAACTGATGTCTGATCAGCTGAAGAGGTATTGTTGGGCAGGCCTGCTGATTCAAAGAATGGCTGTTTTCTGGCAAAACGTTTCCCTGTAGACATCCCAAGGACCCTGCGATACCAAGAAGCAGGGAAGTAAAAGAAAGAACAGCATTCTTGGTGGCCAGATCTGCATTATAGTTACAAAGCCAGGCCATGGATGTGCTGTGTGGCTTTAGGCAAGTTGCTTCCCCTCTCTGAGCTCTGTCTTCTCTGTATGAAGAAAGGGGATGACGAGTGATCTAAAGGCCTTTCCTGCTCTGTGGGGTGGAGCTGTCCTGGGCACACCGTATGTCCATCGAGCCTCAGGCAGCGTGTGTCTGAGAAATGACACAAAGCAGTGGGGGTGCATCCCGGATCCCATGCTCCCAGACATTGGCTCTCCACATTTGGGTGCAAAGGGGAGGTGGGCTGCTGAAGAAGAGACGCCAGAATTCAGTAGCTGGTGTGGAGATACTAAGGGACTGATGCACAGGCCTCATGAGGGTTAGGAGAAGCTGGGCATTTTTCTGGCAGGCTCCTTCTGTGGCAGCCTGCGTCTTGCTTGGAGGTGGGGTAGGTAGGTTCCTGGAAAAGTCTCTGGCCCCTGGGGTGCCCCCTTGTGTATGGCCACTTTCTCTGCCTCTCCATCCCTCATCCCACATGCACACCTGAGATTCCAGCTGGGCTAATGAGTCACAGATCCACATTTGGTATCTCCTCTGACGCTGGCACCTGTTGATTCTCTTCTGGATCTTTCCTTCCCTCAGCCCTTTGTCACCTCCTTCAGCATTCAGCTCGGGTTGACCTCTGTGGAAAGCCTTCTCTGTACCTTGTGCCAATCCAGGAGTCCCACCTCCCACACTTAAGCCCTCTGCCCCACTGTCTGGTTTGCTGGTCTATCACTTTGTAGCTGGTGAATTTGGAAAGCCCCTTTTGCTTTCTGCCCACATTTCTATCACCAGATCCTCAAATGGGGCAAGTGCTTCTGTTAGTCACGATCGGCTAGGCTATGCTGCCTTAAATACATCCTGAAATCTCTGTGACTTAAAACAACCAAGTCTGTTTCTTGGCCATGCAAAGTCTGCCGTGAGCTGGGTGGCTGTCTTCCATGTTGTATGTCAGAGATCTAGGGCAGGTTTGATCTGTGGCTCCATCCCATCGTCTCACCATGGGGCTGCTGTGGTCACCACTAAAGGGCACAGGACATGGGGTGGCCCACTAGCTTTAAACGCCTTGGCCTAACAGTGACCACCCCTGCTCACATTTCATAGGGCAAACAGTCACATGGCCCCACCTGGGGCTGGGAAGTTAATCTTCCATGCATGTGCCTGGCAATGGCGAGCACGAGGGAATGCACCCGGGTCCACGAACTCAGAAAGCTTAAGGCCCTCTGGTTCTGTGACTGGCAGTAGCAAAGGAGTGGCATTGGCCTGGACAGGGTCTGCAATGGCTGCCATCTGATATCACAGGTGGGAAAACTGAGGCCGGGGGAGGGCTGGGGTCTTGCCCTAGAAGGCACCTAGAGTCTGTGGAGGGGCCAAAGTAGCTCCCAGTTCCCCAGTGTAGCCCTGGTCCCCTGTTGTCTAATCCTGCTCAGGTGATGTGGG
>PVKY010000884.1:0-38445 GCA_004027775.1 Bradypus variegatus | reverse complement strand
CCCCCCATCCTGGCCCTTCTCACATGTGCAAACCCCTCATTCAAGAGGTAGGGTCCCAGGGTCAGCCTGTTCGCACACTGGGTGACAAGCCCAAATATCACCTCCTCCGAGAACCCTTCCATAACAGCCCACAGCCGCCCTGACCCCGGGCCCCCTCCAGACCCTTCCCTCCCTGCCGCCCTGACAGCAGAGATGACCTCCATCGTGGCTTCCTCAGAGCTTTGTTTTCAGTGGTATAATTATCCCGGGGTGGCGAGCTCCTCAAGGCCAAGGAGAGCTTGTGTTTATCCAGGTCTCACGTGGTGCTGAGCACCTTGCCTGCATCCTCTCCTTAAATCCTCCCAACTCCCTGGGGTCACTCTTCCTGAAAGCCTGATTTTAAAGAGAAGCAAATAGAAGAGGTTCAAGAGGTCAAGTCACATGCCCAGGGTCACATCAGACACCAGAGGTGGAGCTTTAACTCAGGAGGAGAAGTAACTTATAGAAGCACCATCTCTAGGCCAGACCTATTAAGGTATTTAATCCTCACAATAATTCTTAAGCAACTACATTTTATGGCTGGGGAAACTGAGGCACAGAGAGGCTAAATAACTTGCTGAAACTCATGAAGCTGTAAGGGGTGCCATAGGATTTGAATGCGTGGCGTCTGGCTGCAGGTCATGCTCGCAGCCACCTGTAGTGCTAGCCATTGTCTCTTCCTCCCTCTGGCCTGCCTGGGAGGGCCATCTTTATCTGGGCACCCCTAACACCAGGGGGCACTGGTTAGTGAGTGTGTAATGAATGAGGGAGCAGGTGAGTGGGTGGGCAGGGGACTGTGTCCTGATGCCCAAAGATGTAGCAGGCACTCTCTTGGGCTCCACACCCCCACCCTGTTGTCCAGACAGCCCCCAGAGGACCAGATCCATAAACATGAGGCCCCACCCGGGCCCAGGAGGGACGCTAGACACTGTACAAGTCCTCCATATTACTGCCTTATTGTCATTTAAATGGAGCCTGCCTCAAACAGGCCACCCAGTTCTAGCCACCAGCACTGGACAAAACCCCCATTGAAAAGCCAATTACAATCACTCCATCTAAATTGTCATGGATTTGTATAGAAAATTACATCTCTATTTAGCCCTGAAGCAGCGTCCTGGGCATGGACAGAGGGGAGGCTGGCCCACTTACCCCGCAGGCTCAGCGCGGGTGCCGTGGGCAGAGAGAAAGCCTGAGCCGCTGGGTCTTGGCCGGCCTGGGGAACAAAGGCCAGTTTGTGGGGGCCTGAAGTGAAGCTGGGCCTCTCAGGGCGGCTCAGATTCCAGGCCTGGGTCGAGGGACCCAGTACTACCAGCTGGTCTCCCCTGCTGGCGGCTGTGGCCAGACGAGCCCCTGACAGCCGGCTTTGGGCAGCCTGGCAGCCCCACCACCATCCGGGGCCGCTGGGGCTTGGCCCGCATCCGCACTGCCGGGAAATGAAGGGGCTTAGCCCAGGGAGCACTGGCTTCGGATCCCGGGACCTTGGTTCCACTCACTCACTCATTCATTCATTCTTTCATTCACTCCCACGTTATTGAGCGCCTGCTGGTGATGTGAGAAGCACGATAGCACAGAAATGAGCTCTGGCTTCAGAGGGTCCTGGGTTTGATTCCAGACTTGCCCTCAATAGCCAGAAGGGCAGGCCCCTTTGTTTATTCCTTTAGTCCTGAAATAGTTGTGGAGCACCTACTGTGTGCCAGAGAACAGGATGAGAGGGTCCCTACTCTTGGCCCTCGGCGTCCAGTGGGGGAGCCACCATTTTGCAAATCATAAGTGGAGACTGACGTAGAAAATAACAAGGTGGGGCTGGGGGCATGTGGAACAGTCGGGGGGCTTTGGGGAGGAGCTTTGTTCGCAGGCAGCTTAGAAGGAGCAGCAGAGTGAGAGTATGGTGTGAGGCGAGGCCAGGGGTGCTCCCTGAGGGCTCTGCGGGCCTCACCTCTGAGCCTCAGTTTCCTCATCTGTGAAATGGGGACGACCACCCCAGTGCCCCACTGTGAGATGTCCAGCGTGGAGCAGAAGGCTCCTGCCAGAGACAGCCTCACCAGGCAGCGCTCTCTACGGGCCAGACATGGAGCAGATGGACCAGGGGCTTTCCATGCATCCCACACGTTAACCCTCCCCATAGTCCATGCACTATTATTCCCATTTCACAGATGAGGAAACTGAGGGAACAGCACAGGGCAGCTAATTATTTGTTACTATTCCAGTAATTTTTATCATGCATTCACCCAAGACCTGGCCCAGTACAGACTTTCAAAGAGTATTTGTTGAATCAGTGAATACATCCAGAAAGGGGGTGCTGGGCAAGAACAGGGAGCTCAGTGGAAGATTCCTGTCTGTGTGCATGTGTGTGAGACTGTGTGACTGTGCATGTGACGTGTGCCTGTATGACTGTGTGTGAGTGACTCGGAGACTGTGTGTATTTGTCTGTGTGGGACTGGGTGTGACTGTGATCGTGTGACAGTGTGTGGCTGGGTGTGAGACTCCATCTGTGTGACTGTGTGTGGTTGTATGTGTGGCTGTGAGGCTGTCTGTGTGACTCTGTGAGACAGCCACACATATTGTCTCCCTGAGTCCTCGCTGGAACACTGGGTGGCTGGGGTGACTGTCAGACGGACTGTGTGACTATCTGCACGCGTCTGTCTGAGCCAAAAGGGACCCTTGGCGCTCTGCCTGGGATGGCTGGCAGGCCCGGAGGCTACTGCAGCGTGCGGGGGTGAGGAGGGTAGAGTCCCCACTCTCCCCGCCGTCCCCTCCCCAGCCCCACCAGGCAGACGGACAAATGGAAAAAATGTTCACACCCGCAGCGGGTGGGTAGCTGCCCCACCGGGGACTGCTCTGTGGACAGAAAACAAGTTCTTCTGGTATCAGCTCGAGTTTGGCAGGAAGTGGCTTTCGGGTGGCAGGAAGTTGGATTCAACTCATATCAGACTCGGACGAGGGGCAGCAGAGCAGTTATCTGGGGCTAAGCAGAGTCAGTGAGAAGCGGGGCCCCAACACCCCATACCGATAGAGCTGAGGGCATGGCCCACCACTCCTGGTCATTTGGGACGATGGTCGGCAGGGGCGGCTTGTAAAGAAGAGCTGCCGAGCTGCCACCCATCAGGTGCCTACCGGGCACCAGGCTCTGGCCAGAGCTCGAAATGCACCTCGGCGTTGCCTCCATGTAGCAGATGTGCAGACTGAGACTCAGAGGCAGGGACTTGGTCACCAAGACAAGTGGAGAGAAAGGGAGGAGAGAAACTGCGAGAAATTGCAACTCTCTAGAGACAAGGGAATAACCAAGACAGAGGAGCAAGGAGAGGAGGCGAGATGGGAATGGGCTAGAGTTGGCAGTGGAATGAGAGGTGAGAGGTCAGAACAATAAGACTGTGCTGATGGGGAGACTTCAGGTGTGCCCACTGCATGCCAGACCCTTAGGTGGGCATCACCTAAGGTCCAGATGGTCCTGAAGCCATTTCTCATACAAGGGAGTGAGACCCAAAGAGCCCACTCCTGGAATCCAGTCTGAAGCCTGGGTTCTTTCAGGCCCCTTTGCTCCTGTGCCCAACTTTTAGGGAAGGGAAGAGGCTGTCCTAAAAGGGATGCCCAGGCCCACCACGTCTTTCCTTGGGTGCCCTATGGAGGAATGCACCCAGCCAGCCAGAGGAGAGCCAGGGTTCAAACCCTGGCAGGATGGCTGCAGAATGCATGTGCTTGACCATGCAACAGGGTGTGTCCAGCACATTCCAGAGCAGGCAGAGAAAGCACTGTCTGCCCTCAGCCTGGGTCCAGGAGTGTCAGCTGCTGGTCTGAAGCCCCACAGACAACCTGGGAAGAAACTGAGCCTCCTAACTCCCAGCCCTAGACACACTGCCCCCTCACCAGCCCCTGCCAGATCCCCTGGGGAGTGGGCCATTGGTTCTTCTTCCCCAAAGCAGTACCCAAGCTGTTCCTTGGCTGAGAGGCACATTTGAAGCTCAGTTTGCATGTTGTTTGCACATTGCTAAGTGCATGTCAGAAGGTACAAGAACATCTCCCTTTCCCTAGAGGACTACTGGACCCCCCCTGCCCTCCTCAGACAGCAAAAATGCCAGCCGGCTAGACAGGGAGCTGCGCCCTGGCCTCTGACAGCACCCGCCCACCCCCGCCTTCCTTATCCCCTCCTTGAGCCAAATTTAGGCAGCTCTGCCACTGAGAGATGGGGAGAGCAGAGGCAGGAAGCAGTGAGGCAGCCTGGCCTTGGCTCCTGCAGTGTGGGGTGGCCCTGGGGGTGCCCCTGTCCCTAAAGTCCTCAGTCTGGCCTCCCCCCATCCCTCCTCCCACAGGAATGTGGCTGGGTTGGGGATCTATGGGTTCTCAGCTGCAGCCTGGGGTGCTGGCTACCCTGGCCATGAGGGAGGAGGGAGGGAGGAGTGGAGGGAGGGAGGAGGTCACGGCCAGGGCAGTGGGGAAGGGATCAGATAGCTTTCTCCTACCCTAGACACCCACTGCCACTGGGGGACACAGGCTGGCTCTGCTTCTAGGCACTTCCTGCTCCTCCTTGACTTGTACCCCCAGGCCTAATTGTTGGCTGAGAAGCAGGGAGCACATCTGGGCTGGGGGGCACCAAACTCCCCCGCCAAAAAAGGCTCTACCAGGCGATCTCCTCCTTGGGCCAGCCTCATCTCTGTGGTGGACCAGGTTCCCCTACCTGAGTGGGGATGCCAGCCTAGGAGAATTCCCAAGTGGCTCCCCATGCTGAGAGCAGGGGTTTCTGGGAGGCTTGGCAGAGATTAGGGACATGACATGGCTCTAGGACACAGAAACGTCTTAGATTTCTCAGGTATGGATAGAAGAGGCAGCTCCTCTCCTCAGATGTGGAGAGATCCATGCGGGCTGAGTTGTGTCAAGAGGGAGAAGACCTGGTCTGGATTCCAGACCCGAATCCCGGGGTGGGGTTAAGAGTTGCCATAGTTGGGAGCCTGGATCCTGGGAGCGGACTGCCTGGCTGGAATCCCAGCTCTGCCACTCTGTCCTGTGTGACTGTGCCTCAGTTTTCTCACCTCCCAGGGCTGCTGGGAAAATGAAATGAGGCAGTGAATGAACGCTTAGCCCACAGTAGGTGAACCATGATGCCAGCACCACTGTGATTGCTTTGTCTCCCGGAGTGGTTGGGAGGCCCCAAGGGTTATAATGATGAGGCGCTGTAGCTTAGTGGTCAAACGGGCATCGGGATGGAGGTTCAAGTCAGCGTGGCCCCGGGCAAATGGCCACACCCCGCTGCGCCTTGGGCGGGAAGCTGCAGAGGCGCCAACTGCGGAGGGTCTGGGAGGGTTACACGAGATCAGGCTTGGCACAGCGCCTGGCCCAGAGCGGGCGTTCCCTGAAGGGGAGCTGGCAGGATCGAATGGTCCCGCCCCGCACAAAGGACAGGTGGGCAGCGTCCCGGGGGGCGGGCGCAGTGCAGGTGCACCGGGAGTGGGGAGGCGGGGTCGGAGGAGGGGAGCGCGAGGGCAGGCAGGCGCGCGCAGCAGGTGCGCGTGGAGTGGGCGGAGCCTCATGCGGGCGGGGTCGCCAGGTGAGGCGGGTGCGCACCGGGAGGCCGGAGCTTGGCGGAGGCGCGCCGCCCGGGCCCGCCGCCAGAAAGCGTCCCTGTGTCTTTAACGCCCCCCCCCCCACGTCCCGCCCCCCTCGCCCCCTTTGTGTGCGCCCCACCACCACCACCACCACCAAGCCGGGCTGCAGTCGAGGAGCCGTCCCCCCTGCACTGACAGCTGGTATCTAATTACTGTGTGAGAATGGAAAGTCAGGCTGTCCCAGCTCCGGGGAGAGGGGATTAACGTCTCCTGCAGAATACACTTCCTCTGGTGGGTTGCCATGGTTACTCTCATTACCTGCCTGCCCGCGGGGAGCCCGCGCGAGCCGCTCCAGCAGGCCCTCCCGAACGCGGACCCGACGCGCGCGCCTCCCCGCCCCTCCCTGCCGGGACGCACGCGCGTGCGCCGTGCGGGGAGCGCGAGCAGTCTCATCCCCGCCCCGCCCCCAGCCGGAGCAGCTGTCAGCGGCGCGCGCGGCCCGGCCAGCCCCGGCGCGCGCTGTCAACAGTCATTAGTGCGCGGGCCGCTCCCCTCCCATCCAGCCCGGGGTGGGGCCCGCACCTGGGGCCCCCGCTCGTTAGCGCGCCCCGGCCGCCTTCCTCCGAGGGACCCGCCCGCGGGGCCTGCCTGGCTCAGGGCCGCCCCTCCCGCCTAGCCCCTCTCCCTTGCGACTTCCCCTCCTCCAATTCCCTGTTCATGGCCGGGGCGACTTGGGTAGGCCGGTCCCCCAGAGTACTGGAGCGCACCTCCAGAGTAGTGGTGACGGTGGTTATTTATGGGCCTCTCCCTGAGAGTGGGAGCTATTTGTGCACCATTTGGGTTCCCACAGCTTGTCCTGTGGGGTCGCAAAAGCCACTGTGCATATTGTGTCACCTCACACAGGAGGAAAACGAGGCCCAGGCAGGCCAGCCCCTTGCCTGGGGTCAGAGCAGTTTGGTTCCCCGGGCCTGTGACTTCACCTCTGGAGATGGTCTTCCTGGTGTTCCCTGGCTAGGACCCCTCCCGGGCCCTGTCTCCGCTGACCTGGAGGCTGGAGAGTGCCCTTAGCTTCTCCCTCTCTTGCTCTATTAAATTGGGTTCACTGTCTTTGGGATTTGCATTTCCCTAGCCTCTCCCCTTCCAAGACAGGGACACTTTGGCACATGGCACCCCTTCTCTCCCCACCCCTTCCCTCCATACCCTTTCCAGACAATTTAGAGTTAAGACCAAAAAGTGAATCCCAGAGTTTAAACCAAAGACACTCGGAGCTGCTTGAAGGGTAGGGCAACCCTCAGAGGTAGTGCTGTCATTTGGGCTGATCCCAGGCACCTTTCTCTGTCCCCGGCACGATTTGAAAGAAGATGGAGGTTCAGCAAAGCAGAAAGGAGGTCTTGGAATATGTGAGGTCTGTTCCAGATGGCAGGTGCGACGCGGTGGTGGCGGCGGCTCCACACTAGCAGTTGGAGATTGTGCACGAGGGTGGAAAGAGGCAGGTGCTACATCAAGTCCTCAGTGCCTTGTTTATGCATTTATTTATTTATGGGGGAGGGGGTGCCTCATTCCTCTGTCCCATCCAGGCCTACAAAAGCACATGGGAATTATGGGTCCTAAAATTATGATGTGAATCCTTATTTTGGAGTTTTGTTCTGTTTTGTTGATTTCCAGTCTACAACAGGTAAGATTCAGAACCAAGAGGAATTAAAAAACTGGCTTTGTCCCATTTAAGCCATGCTCTCCCCCACCTTCATCTGATTTTTTTTTTTTTACAAATTGTGACCAGTTTTTCTTGGGGATTCTGAGGAGAGAATTTCTGGCTTTTTGGGTGCTAGTCTTCATTCTGGTTTACTTTACTTCCGTTCCCTCAGTTTAGTGTGGTTTTTTAATTTCCTCCCCACCTCTTTCCTTTCCCTCTGGGGCCCTTTGCAGGAGGCTGGCTCCTCCCCCTGGGTTCTTCTTTCAGCCCTGCCAGGAGTTTAAATGAGCTTTTGCAGGAACCAAAAACAAAAACAAAAGCAAATCTGCCACTTCAGTCCCTCTGGGGTAGCAGCTTCCAAAACCCCAGTCCAGTAGGGTTTTGGGGACAGGCGGAGTGGTCGGTCGTGGTTCTGAATATTGGGGGGAACACACCGATAACATGCATGGTAGCTTTTGATGCATGGTAGCTTTTGCCTGTAACCTGGGGCACTTTGCCACCTGACCACTTGGGGATGGAGTGGCATTCTCCACGTGTGCCTGTGCAGTCGCCCCCTTAGGTCCTGGGCTCCCGCACAAGTTCTACCCAAAGGTTCGCTGCCTCTGCGGTGGGCACTGCTGACTGGCTCTCCTGATTTTCTGATTTTTCCTCCTTGTTGAGAGCTGGATCTGAAATGCGGTAGGCAGGCACATCCTGAGGACTTTCTCTCTGGTTGTCTTCCTCCACCAGAGGAACAAGCCAATTGAGAAATGCCCCCACTTTTTAGCTGCATCCTCTCCGCCATGGCCTAATCATTGCTAGAAGGCATATGCCTCCAATATAGTGCCAGAAGTGCACTTTTCGTGCACTCTGGTGGCTGAAAGAGTGAGCCCACCTTGATAAGGAGATGAGTTCCTACCAGCAAGTGGCATGGGGGTTCCAGTGGAGATGACAGAACTGTAACCCATTAGCAATTGGGCCTCACCTGCCATCCACAGCAGGGATCCATTTAATTGGCTGATGTGGGGAGATGGAGAAGGCTCAGTCAGATTCAGGACCCCACTCCCCCTCTGGCGGGGGGCCTCCTATGGCCACCCTGGCCTGGTGAGACTTGCCTATCCTCTCAGCTCCCTCGTAGGTCTGCAGCCCTGGACATAGCAGTGCTCACTGGGCCAAGCATTCAGATCACTTGAGGAAACTGAGGAAGACAGAAGCGACCCATCGAGGACTGTTGACTAACTTTACCAGGGAGGCTGTAAAAATCTGATGCCGGGCACTCCTGCCCTTTCCATCCATAATCCATGCTAAGCCTGGGCAGGTGTCTTGAATTTATACTAATGTCCAGTAAGATGCTTTTGTTTCCACAAATAGGAAAATTGGCCTTCATGGGAGATGAAAATATTAATATATTAGGCCTGGAAGCACAGAGCATGTTTATACTTAATGAACCAGTGCCAGTTTCTCTACTAGTTACCCCCCTGTCTCAGTCGTGGAGACATTCTAATCAGCAGTTCTCAAACTCTATCATGCATTAGAGTCCCCTGGGAGGCCCATTAACCACCCACCCCACCCCCCACCTGGGAGGCCCATTAACTACCCACCCCACCCCCCACCCAGAGGTCTGTATCTGGAGGTCTGGGTGGGACCTGAGAATTTGCATTTCTAACACGTTCTCAGGTACCGCTGCTGCTGTTTTGAAATATCAGCAGGATTGAGGTAGCTGTTGAACAGTTTCTTTAGTGACTTGTAACCCGGCCTTTAGTTTAGGACCTAGATGGGCTGGTTTTAAGGGGGTGGGTGATGTCCAAGAAAGTTAATAGCTCCACAAATTCTTAAAAACGATTGCCATGTCTGGTTTTGTTGGCCTGGGTCTGGCCGGCTGTTTAGGGGGTGGCTAGTTCCCCATGCAGGAAGGCTCCAGAAGTTGATCCTGTGTAACTGGGTTTTTCCTGGTTTCTCCCACGGGGTGCTGCGGGGTTCCATTCCACCTCTCCCAGTCTGCGTTCCTGGGAAGTCAGGATGGGCAGGAGGCTCCAGGCACCCTCTGCAGCCAGCCCGGAAACAACACACTACCCTTGTCAATCCAGCTTGCTTGGGGCAGTGGATCAGATTAGGCTAATTTGGGCACAAGGCAGAAGTGGGTTGGCCGAGGTTCCCCTAGGCTGTGGGGAAGGTGCTTTCTGCTCCCTTCCTCAGGAGCAGCTGTTGTCTGGTAGCCCCAGGTCTGAATTCTCAGCTGGGAGTCGGCAGAGCTGTCCGTAGCCCAGGATTGTCTGGATTGCGTTGGATCTCTTGGTTGCCCTCTTCCCAGAGTTCCCCTTGAAGGCCTCACAGACACCCTAGTGTTCTTCCCTTAGGGTGTAGCCTACAAGGTGTGCAGGTGGCCGCGAGGTACGGCTCCACAGACCGAGTGAGGTTTGCACTCTTTTCCTGAGCAATCTCAAGAGTTAAGAGAGGCCCATTACAGGCCCTGAGTTTGAATGGCAGGGAGATGGCGATCGAGTTGTGAAGAGGGGGTACTGACAATCACTCCTTGGCGATGATGTGTGGGTGCACTGGGCCAGGTATGAAATTTGGGGTGGCCGAGTCTGAGGATGGAGGTGGGAGGGTAGGGCAGAGGCATCTGGGCAGCGGGCATGGGCTTAGCTGTTTTCTCTCGTTCAGCTGGTTATACCTCGACTTTAGGAAAGCTCCTTCCAAGCCATGTGACAGCTTTGGCATATTATTTAGGAATTACCTAAGACTCTGCATCTCTTCTGACAGTGGGTGTTACTGCAGGGGACCTGTTCTGTAACCTGCAGGGCCCAGAGGGGCAGGAGATAAAAGCTGGTTCCTAAACACAGACTGTCCAAACCCCGTGGGTCTAAGGGGAAGAGGAGAATATTTACCAAACCTGTATGTGCCTGGTGCCTGCTATATTTCTCATTTAATCCTTGGAACATCCAAGTAAAACTTTTTAAAGCCCATTTTACAGGTGAGAAAACTGAATTTCAAGAGGTGAAGTGATTTGCCCAAGGTCACCAAGTTGGTTAGGGGTCTCTTTCCATGTCCCTTCTCTGAAATGTTGTCCTCTTCATCGGCTTGGTTTCTTTCACCATTGCTTCCCACCAAAGTATATCTCCTCCCTTTTCCAGAACTGTCTGTGCTCTGGCTTGAAAGAGTTTTATGAGCAGGGAGGTCATATTTGCTTTTAAGCTGCTGAATCCATCATTGTTTCTCTGGGTTCAGATTATCCCAGTGAAATGGAACTACTCTGTTATACTTTTTTTAATAAACTTCTTAAAATTGAAGTTTAACAGACATACAAAAAAGGACACAGATTGTAAGTATTCAGTTGAATGACTTTTTGTAAATTGAAGACACCTGTAAAACCCTGCCCAGATGAAGAAATGAAAGCTCAGTTATATTTTCTTGGGGAGACCCCCAAGAAAGAAGTAGCAGTAACTCCTGAGAGAGTTTAAAGGGAGAAGAGTCGTGGAATTTTAGTGCTCATCTCGTAAGTAAAGCTGAGGAGGTTGAAGTGTTTGCCTACAACCTCCAGCAAGGAAAGCAGGCACAGCAGAGAGCTCTTCCTACTCCAGCCTCATCCCCAAGACCGCCGCTGCATCTTACATGCGCGCATGAGCTTGCACACACACACACACACCAGGTACACGCTACCTGAGAGCTCCCCATTGAAATGGGTCCTGACCAGGGGGGAAGCCACTGGCAAGAGGGGGTCAGTGCCGCTCAGGGGGCGCTGCCCGCCAACTCAAGGGTTTGGCACCCTACCTCCCAGCTGCCCCTTCCCCCCATCTGCTCCCTGCTCCCAAGTGGGCCCTTGGCAGAGAGACTCCCCTACCCACCCATTGTGCCATGTCGGAATGGTCACTGGACAAAACCAAAGCCTGTTGGTGACCAGATCCTCTGCTTGGATCAGCCTTTCATGGTTATGTGCCGAGCGCTTACTGTGTCCTGGGCGCTGGGTGGGCAGCTGTGGGCAGCTGAAACCCACACCCTCGTGGAGCAGACATTCTTGAGCGGGGGTCCTGTGGGGACAGGTCATCTCGGGGATTTGTCTTCTTGGCCTCCCTCCTTTTCCCCAAAGCCCTTCCACACTGCACGTTCTTTATCTTTGAAGGCCACCGGAATCCTCCAGCTCCCCTTAGGGAGATGACGGCAGGGAGCTAGATGGCTGAGTGTGGGTGGGAGCCCAGGGGTCCCTGAGTCCGTGTGTGCACCCCATGCCCTATGAATGGGCATCTGTGCTCACCAAGCACCCCATTTCCTGAGGGGTCCCCAGGCCTCAGGCCTTGTAGCCTCCCCTGCATCCACCTGGCCCTGTCACTGGGGAGGGCGGGGTCAGCCCAGCAGCAGCTTCTCGATGCTGACACAACTTGCCAGTCGGGGCTGGCCGGCAGCACCCATGCCAGCCTGATAGGGGACTCGGGGGTGCACCTGCTCCCACGGCCCTGCCACCCCCATGGGGCCTCGGGGCCTGTTACTCTGTACATCTCCACACACAAAGAGCCTGGCGCTCAGCTGCTGGAGTGGGAAAGGCTGGCGGTGGCAGAAAGCTTTTCAAAAAAGGCCAGGGCAGAGGGAGAAGTCACCCAGGTGATGTGAGCCATTCCCCTGGGACCCCAGCCCCGGCTCACAGTGAAAGGTTACTGCTAATTGGCGAGTGCCTGATGGGGCCGCATCTATTTAGCACCACCCCCTCCCCAGAGACTTCCAGGATGGTCTTGGCACCGCGCGTGGTTTGAGAGCTCCCCGCCCGAGTCTGGCACAATCTGTCTGAAATTGTGAACATGGAGCCTCTTGGTTTTTGAATTTGGATTTTCGTTGTCGTGGTTCTCCGCCCGCTGCTGTTGGGAGCTTTTGGAAGCAGCAGCCACCCTGACGCTGGTCTCCCCCACCTGCTCCCCGGAGCCCTCCCCACAGCCACCCCCCCACCTCCCCACTCCCCAGACCCTGCCCTTGGAGGTTTTGTGGGGTCAGGGGGCAGTGCTGTCCCTGCCCCCGACCCTGTCGCGGCGGCCTCAGGGCCCAGCCTTACCCCCATCACGCCTGCCACTAACACAGCTTGTCCACCCTGTCACAGGGGGCAGATGGCCTGTCGGAGCCAGAGGGCATCTCTCTGAAGCGGGTCGCCGTGGTGGAAGATTTCTTTGACATCATTTACTCGATGCATGTGGAGAGCTCAGCAGAGCCAGGCAAAGCCCCCAAGCATGCTGGGCAGAAGAAAACCTACCGAGCGGTGAGATTTCTGCCTCCTTCCTCCGCTGGCAGCCCCAGGCCTTGGCAGGAGGCCACGGGCTCCGCACATGTTGGGCGGGGGGCGGGGCAGGGAGCTGAGGCGTGATGAAACAGCCTTTGGGGAGCCAGGGGGGCACAGGGCAAGGGCATGGCAGCCAGAGACGGCTCACGGGGTGAGGGGCGGGTTCTGTGGTCTCAGCACAAAGGAGAGTGAGAGGGAGGGAAGGAGAGGGCTGAGGGCAGGGAGGGGAGGCCCCCTCTCCCTGCTTTCTGGTTCACTCGCTTTCCCTTCCCAGCCCTTGCAGCCTGCTCCGGGGCTGTCACGTGGGGCCCAGATAATAATAATCATAAGAGCAAGTGCTTCCGTGGCGTTTGCTGTGTGCCAGGCCTGTCTAAGGGCTTTGTGCATGTGTGCTCATTCCATCCCCACGCAACCCTGTGAAGTCAGCACTGGGAGGTCCCCACCCTTAAGGAGATCACACTTCAGTTTGGAATGGGGGCAGCTGTTAGCAAGACCAAGATGCACGGGAAACGGAACCCGTTTCCAAGACTAGCTTTGAGAGAGCAAGAACCCATTTGCTGAGGTGTTCAGCAAATGCAACCATGTTCAGTGCTACGTTGGCGATGGGGTGTGGGGGCTTCATGGAAAAGGGAGCAGGTAAGCTGGCATTCTAAGCTTCAGGTAGGCAGAAGGGAGCAGAGAGGGCAATCCACAGTTCAGAAACGTCACAACAGGGGAGGGAAGGGGTAGGGGCTGGAGCAGAGGCCCCCACCCCAATTGACTCCCATGTCCAGCTGTCTGTCTGTGGTGCCTGCACAGCTCTGAGCCATTTGTCCGGTGCTCACCGCTAAGCCAGTAAAGCCAAGCACTTTACGCTGTCGTCACTTTCTGGCCTTGCAGCAGTCCCATTTCACAGTTAAGGAAACTGAGGCCCAGAGAGTGGTGCAACCTATCCTAGGGACATGCCCTTTTGTGACCACGCTTCCTGACCCCAGGCAGATATGAACATCCCCCACCCCCCAGATTCTTTATATAATCTTGAACCACAGTGGAAGTGGTCTGTATAAGCCTATAATTTCCCCATATGGCCTGATTTTTAAAAATATCCAACAATCAGATTTGTTCTTGTCCTCAGAAGATAGTCTTTGCCTTAGGTCTTAAGGGTGGGTCTCAGAGAGGCGAGGCCCAGGTGGTGGGAGCCAGAGATGCGTGTGCCATCCCCCCACCCTTCCTGCTTCCTGGGTGGTGTGCTTTGGGCAGGAACTTCTGGGAAGGGTGTTCCGAGGGTGTTTCCATCAGAGGGTCACAGAAGGGAGAGATGCCCACGCCGTGGCCACCGGAGGCCCCTTGGAATTGACATGGTGCGTTTGCTCAGCATTGCAGTGGCATTTTTACTGGCACTTGGTGGGTCAGGCTCTTCATGTGCATCGACTCTCTGAACCTCTGCCCGTGTGAAGATTGTATGTGTGGAGCAGGTACTGCTGTTGTCCCCTTTACAGACGAGGAAACCGAGGCTCCTAGAGGCACAGAGCCTGCCCCGAGGTCCCTCACCTGATGTTCAGAGCCGGGCAGCTGGCCCCAGAGCCTGCACCTTGTCCACATACATCCTTCCTCTCCACAAACCTCCTGTGGTCAGCTAGTCAGCCTGATGACTTGCTGTTGCCCAGGCAGATGGCAAGGGCCAGCCAGACCGGGTGATTCCCCTGGGTGCCAGCACCAAGCCTCACGCCAGGCACTCCCCAGGTATTTATGAAGGCTGGGGTCTGCAGCCTCCACCCAGGCTGGGGTCTCTGGGCCAAGTGGACGTCCAGCCCCTTTGCTCTGAGCTTCTGGGCTTCTCGTGCATATGCCTGCCGCATGCCCCACTTCCCGTGGCCCAGCCTGGAGCTGGCACATGACTGGCGGTGAGCCAGCTGGGTTGTGCACAGAGCTGGAATTTCAGCAGCAGGGCCAAGGCTGAGCAGAGCAGGCCAGGGCCCTCCTGCAGAGGGTGTGAGGCCGAGGGGGCCCGTACACCTCCCTTCTCCTCTGTGTGCCTCCCCTCTCCCCCCACTTCCCCATCTGTCACCCTTCTCATGCCACCCTTTTCCTTTTGGGGGGCAGGATGTGGTGCCTGGATGCTTTTGTCCCCTTCTTCATCTGCTCCTGCTTTTTCCTCGACCCAAGCCTAGGTCTCCAGCCTCACTCTGCAGATCAGGCCCCCATCACATCCATACCCGTGGAGAGAGAGCCCCCAAGGGAACCCTGTATTGGTGGCCACAGATGGGTGCAGCCTGACTCCCCCCAGTTTGCATTGAGCCTTTGGCTGAGGGGACTTTGGGCCTGTCTCTGTGTTTTGCCAAACCTGACTCCTGACTCCTGGGGCTGCCTTGCAGTTTGCTAGGGCATGTAGGGTTTTTTGGATTCTTGCAGGCCAGTGGTGCCTGTAAAGAGGCAGAGCACTGGGAGGGAGATGGGCATGGAGAGCACACATGAACAGAAACAAATTCTTCAATGGGAAAAGGAACTTTCTAGCACTTACAGCTGTTTACCATGTGTCAGAAGGCAGGTAATGAGCTTTTTGAAACTGAAAAGATCTGAGCTAAGGGTAAATGGTCATTTATAATGGATAAAGCTGGGGGATTCCCATTTTGGGTGGGAAGCCCCTGCCTTACTTGGCCTCTGGTGCTATATGATCTGAGGTCCAGATTGTCCCGGGGGCCTCGCCAGTGCCAAAATCTTGGGAAAGTTCCATTTGGGTCTGCAGAGTTCCCTGAACCCTCGTAGAAGACTGGTCCTCTTTTTGAGGGGCTTTCCTGCTTTTCTGCTTTCTCTACCAGTCTGGGTCGGAGCAAGCCCCTGTGCTTCCTTCCTCACTCCCTGGGAGGTGGTGGGCCAGATTGGTTCTGGAGTCCAGATCTAGCTACCCAGGCCACTTTGAGGTTGGGGCCAGATGTGGTCAGCAGCTGCTCCGGGCCCACCACGTGTTAATCCACCTCAGGGCAGAAGGAGGATCTTGTAAAGTGGTGCAAATCCCCGAAATTGGCCTCATCTGTCTTTGTCGGCCTCAGAGTTAGGGAGTGGAAATGGGGCCTTGCAAGTCAGCGACTCTGCAAATAGCTCCTATTTTCCCTGCCAGCGAAATCTCTGTTTTTACCACTAGGAGAACTGTGGGAGGCAAATTTCCATATGGTCTCATTGTCCAGGTAGAAGGCCCTAGAGAGCAAGGCAGAAGGCAGCCCAGGGCAGCTGAGGGCCGCCGGGCAGGGGACAGGCCCTGGAGCTGCCTGCCCAGCCTTAGACACCGCAGCTCCATCTTTATCTGTTTCCTATTTGGGGCTTCAGCATAAGAGTCTGTTTCCAGAATGGGGTCTGTAGCCCTAAAACTATTTGAAAGCCACCATCCTAGGATTGTCCTTCTGGTTTCAACTCGTTCTGTGGCCTTGGGCATCGTGCACTCAACCAGAACCACAGGCCCCGCTTCTTATGTGGGCAAGCTGGGAGGGGGACTCAGAAGATGCCCACAGAGGGTCAAAGGCCCCGAGTGAGTGGCGGCCTCCTCCGTGTGGGCCCTCACAGCCGCCCAGAGCTGGGCTGGACTCTGCACTTCTCTGATGTGGCGTCCCTTCTGCGGTCCCACCTGCCTTCCTTCCACCCCTCCTGCCCCTCTGTGGGGCCAGGGGCCAGAAGGTGTGAGCCCAGTGCTGCCCCTTGCCGTGGTGTGCCAGCTGGCCTTGCACACCCCAGGGTCCCTGCCAGGGCCAGGAGAGCCCTGGCCACCACTCCCACCCCTGGGGTGGGCTCTCTCTGGGAACCATCCCAGTGCCCTTGGTGGGCCAGGTGGCAAGAGGGGCCCCCACCGAGGCTGTGGGTAGCCTCAGAAGAGCATCCAGGCCACAAAGGCCATCTCTGAGCCCTTGGAGAAATGTTTCTCTTCCCAGCAGCCAGCGAGCTCTGTGAAATTAAGTCGGCTGCCCCTGTGGGATGAACTTTCCCCTCCTTTCCCCAGCAGACTGCACCCCACCTTCTTCCCCCAGCCCTCTGGTCGGCTCTTCTGAGGCCTAACTTGGGGTGTCCCACCTCAGGGGAGCCAAGGGGGTCATCTGAGGGCCCAAGTCAGCCATGGCCTCCTCTTCCGCCCCTCCCTCTTGGCCCCGTTCGCTCCCACTGCCATCGGGGTCCACCCCCAAACCCCCAGGCCCGAGAGGGATGAGGGACATGCTTCCCTCTGGAAGTGGACTTCTGGTCAGCTCTGAGCTGGGGATGAAGAATCCCAAGTATGTGGCTGAAAAGCACGCGTCCCGCGGCCTTAACGCCCAAGGGGGTCTGGAGAAGCCTCTTGGGCTGGCCACAGGCTGCCCGTCACTCTCCATCCCAGGCTCCAGTCACAGACACTGGGGTTTGCCCTTGTCCCTGACCTCTGGAGGGAGGCAATCAGAGAGGGAATTTGGAAGGGAGATAACTCATCAAGGAGGCTGCCTGCTCTGCAGAGCATCAAATCAGCTGAGAAATAACAATTGTGTCACCAAAATTAACTCCACGTTTGTAGACAGCCGCCCAGGCGTGGGTGGCTTCTGGAGCTCTGCAGGCTGGCCGTGCCGGGAGCAGCCCCCGAACAGGTCCTCCAAGGGTCTGGCCGCAGCTTGGGGCACCCATGTGCCTTCTACCTCGCTGTCCCCAACTGAAGCCCCCCTCTGCAGCCATTGCAGGGGCACAGCGGGGCAGGGCTCTTGGCATCCTTAAAGGTCAAGGCTGTGGCTTGCCCCCCGGATGGGAGGCAGGGCCAGGCCCACTGCGGTCCAGGGCACCCCTTCCCAGGGGGGCGGGCCAGCGCCCTTGGCCAACTTTCCCTGCTGGGCTGCGGCGAGGACGGCGAACGCTGGGGTGATGCTGCCCCTTAGTGGAGAGGAGCGGGAGGGCCTGGGCTCTGGGAAACAAGTGTGAAAAGCAGCCACTGGGCAGCTGCAGCCTCAGCGGGGGGGAATCTGGGGCTGAGGGAACCCTCTGGTCCCCTCGGGCAGTGAAACCGGGGTTTCCCTAAATCTGGAGCCTGAGGAGAGGGCCAGGCTTCTGGGTGCACGCTACCTCTTCCCCATCCCTTTGTCCTCTTCCTCGCCCCTTTCTCCCCCTCCCTTTCTAGGGTGGACCTCTGGGTGGCAGCTTTGGGTCGTGTGACCTGGAGCTCGGGCTCTGGTCTGACCCATGTGGTCTTGGGTGAGTCATTCCACGTTGCTGGGCCCCCGTGGCCTCACCCGGAGCATGGGGCTCCCTAAAGGCCTGTCCAGTTAGAAATATCTGGTGCCCCTGGCATCAGCCTTTTGCAGCTCTCCCCAGAAAGTTTCCTGATAAAGTGAGCTATCCCAGGAAATAGCTTTTAGAACCTTGGGTTCTGTTTATAGGCCCTGAGCCAGTGGATTTGTGAGTCTCAGTTTATCCATCTTTAAGAGGGGAAATCGTTCATCCTACCCTACAGCAATATTTATAAGCTCATTTTTTTTTAGTAGCAGCAATAAAATGTTCTAGAAGGTTACTGCTCATTAGAACATAGGCTAAAGACTAGATGTTTAAGCGTTTTGCTTTTTTCATTATTATGAAGCTCCTTTATTCAAGCTCTTAAAAACAAGTGGTTTTCAGCAAAAGTACTGACTCATTTCCACAGCTAAGCATCAAGGACAGCTGCCCCCTGCGCCTCCGATCCCTGCCCTCCCTGGCAAGAGCCAAGCGCCTGCTACCAAGCAGAGAACCTGAGTGGCCCAGTGATTGAGTCACCTCCCCTTGGGTCCATCTAACGTGTGACCCTTGTCTCCCCCAGATTGCGGAGACCTATGCCTTCCTGCCTCGAGAGGCCGTGACCCGGTTCCTGATGAGCTGCACAGAGTGTCAGAAGAGGATGCACTTTAATTCCAACGGCCTGGAACCCAAAGGTAGGGGCGGCGGGCATGTTCAGGGCCGGGACCAGGCTGGAAGGGCTGACTTTCCCTCCAGAAGGGCCCGTCCTTCACTGGCTTCTGGTCAGTAAACCTATGGGGTTGGAATGAAGGAATTTGAGAGCCCGGAACACTTGCAGCCAGGCCAAGGTTGGTGCCTTGGACTGATGTCCTGTGCTCTGCAGCTCTGCTCTGCCCAGGGAACCGCATCAAGGGCCCACACTGCCACATACCCTGGGCATCCTAGAGGCCTCAGGGAATCCAGGGCCCATCTGCTCACAGGTGGCTTTGGTGGAGTGAGATGGGCAGCACATTAGGCTGGTATGATTGTAACTCCACTCTGAGGAACAGGGTTCCTGCCCCCCAGTGCACCGAGCCAACTCTGCTTGTGGGCATCAGGCCTGCGAAGGTTGCTGAAGTCAGTGGGGCTTTCCTGTGTCTGGGGACAGCCTCCAAAGAAAGGGCAAGCTGCTTATTTGGGGGAATGTCCAAGGTGTGTCCACCAAATATGGGGAAGGAAAAACCAACACCGAAGCCTGAGTAGATGACAACCAGGGGCCTGGCACATGGGCACCCAGTGGGGTTTCCGCTCATTTGGTTATCCCTGATGCACCTGGGCAACTTCCGGCACAGATGACTCAACAAATCCAGAACTTTGCTGCTTGCAGGAGCCTGGTCGAGCATGTTGGACAGCTTCTGAAGCACAAGCGACAGGAACAAATCCCCTTAATCCTCCATAAGTGTTGGATTGGGGTGTTAAGAAGGGGGGCTCCAGGGCGGGATTGTGTGGGTAGAAATCCCAGCTCCACTCCCCCAACAGATGTGCACCCTGGGCAGTTGACTTCATCCCTCAGAGCCTCAGTTTCCTCTTCTGTGACAGTGGAGGTTAAGGTACCCGCCCCAGGGGGTTGATGGGATTTGAGAGTTGATCCGTGGACCAGGCACCGGGCAGTCACAGGGAGAGTGAGCAGTGGCCCTTAGACTGACTGAGGCTGGCAGTGTACCTGCCCCACGCGGCCTGGCCCTGGCTGGACAGCTGCCACCCCAGGCCAGGACGGCGGTGTGCCTGCCGATGGGCTGGGAGGGCTTTGCCCGCTGCCCTCCCCTCCCTGCACGCCCGTCCTTCCCCTGCCTGTTCCCAGCCTGATGGTTTCCACAGCAACTGGCGGAGTCAGACACAGAACTGCTCGCTCGCCTGGGGGAGCAGAGGCGAGGCCGAGAAGGGCTGCCACGGAGGGCTGCTCTGGGGTGTCTGCAGTCAGGCCACAGGTGGGAGGCCCTCCCCAAGCATGTGTCCCCACCCCGCCCCCCACCCCTCAGCGAAGGCTTCAAGGTCTCCCAGGGCTGCGAGCGCCGCGCCTCATCCAGGGTATCTGCATGGCCAGCCGGGAGGTGACCCCAAGCACAGCGGCAGCCTGTTTCCTCTCCTTGCTGCCACCACCGTGCCCCCCCCCCCTGCAGGGAGGGAGGAAGCCGGGAGCCGCCTAGAATATAAATCAGCGCGCTGGGTTCTGTGCAGGAGCCCCTCCTTCCGGGGACTTGCTCCAGGCAGAGCAGACACCGTGGTGGCACCCACACTTGATGGAACATGGCTTCTCTGACTCTGACAGTGGAACTTTCCACTGCAGGGAAAGGAGACACCAGAGTGGCAGGGAGCAGCATGGACTGTGGGAGAATGTGGCTTGGCATTGGGCAGGCATGGGGTACTGAGTGCAGCGTTGCATCCTGTGGTGCAGCCCTCACCAGACTGGGGAACCTCTCGGATCATCACCTTCTCATCACGGCCACTGCAACCCTCTGAGGTGTCATTAGGCTGCGACTGATTTCAACGAGCCTGTTATATAAGGCACCTGGCGCACGGTCCGTGCCTGGGGACCTCAACCTGTCTGCACCACACACGAGACTGCAGTGTCAGGTGGCCCCTCGAGAGACACACAGTCAGTCTCTGCCGAGGTGGGGTCAGTACAAGCCCACCCCTCCCCCCAACACCCAGGAAGCACCCTGAGTCCACTACCTGGTCGCTGCATGAGAGGGAAGAGTTTGGTTTCTGGAAGCTGCCAGTGGAGAGCATTTGAGCCTGAAAGGCTCCCCTGTCTGCTAAGTGGCCAGAGGCATTAGCCGCCTGCACCTGCCTCACCAGCTGGCAGGTTCTCCCTTCTCCTGCCCCAGCCAGGAGCCTGGAAATCCTATCTCCGCCCGCCATGCCCACCCTCCTGCCTCCCTCCCGCCGGGAAATCGGAGCCTGCCCCAGCCCCAGAGGCAGGCCCGGGGTTCCTGCCCCAGGAATGTGGGAAGGTGGGGGGTGGGGGAGACCCGACAGGATGGAGACTTCTCCAGAGGCTGCTGGGAGAGCGCCTGGCTTCTTGGCCTCACGGTAGAGAGAAAGGAAGCAAAGCGGCTGCCCTTGCTCAGCGGTTTGTCCCCAGCAGAGCATGGGGGACTGCGCGGCCCCATGCCCTCCCCCAGCACCAGGAGCATAAACAAAGGAGGCTGCAGTGGATCAGGAAGCCCGAGGATGGGAAATTCCAGGGCCTCCCGACTCCACGCTCCTCTTCCACCACCCCCTGAGTACATCCTGGTGGAGAGAGGACAGAGAATGGGGACTGGCCGGCTCTCACACCAGCCCTGCTCCAGGGCCCCTGGGGGAGAGGGGGCCTCTGGGGGCCCATTTCTGTTTTCTTTGATGTGACAAAATATTATTTGGAAGGTTGCTAATGAGGAGTTAGAGACGGAGCGACACCAGGCACCTCCAGAAGGGCCCCTTCCTCAGTGACAGAGCCGTCCCCTAAAGGACAGCTCCTTCAGAACTAGGCCCCAACTCCTCGGTTGGTTTTCAGGGTCTTCCTGGCTTGGTGCCTCCAGGTCCCCCCATGTTACGACCCCATTCCAGCCTCCCTGTCTCTGCCCTTGCTGAGCCCTTCCCCTCCTGGGCCACCCGCTTCCTACGTGACTGTGGGCTGGCGACACAGCCTCTCTGGAGTCTAGTAGCTCACCTGTAAAATGGGGGTGTTAACACTAGCACCACCTCCCGGGGTTCTTGGGAGCATGGAACGAGAGGATCTGCATGGCATGTCAGCACAGGCTCAGCTGCTGGTGGCTGAGCGTTAGTTCTGCTCACGTCCTCCCTCCAAGCTTCCTTGAGGTCCCCTGGCTCCCACTGAGCTCTCCCTCCTCTGCGCTCGAATGGACTCCCCACCAGCCCCACCCTGCTTGTCCTCACACTCTTTCCTGAGCACAGGGATCGTACCTTCCACTCCTCCCCACCCTCCCTGCCCTGAATGCCCACCCTGCCCTGAGCACGTGCCAGTGCTCCTGGAGGACCAGCCCACCCACCCACGCGCTTCAAGGGAAGGGGACTTCCTGTCCCTCTTCTGAGCTGGTCGCAGGCCTGGGACCTCTTTCCAAATCTGAACCCCACCTGGGCCGGCTGGTCTTGTGGCTCCCCTGTGCTAGGCCCTCATCACTCTCAAGCCCTTCGATGCCCCAGCCATGCCTGGGGGGTGATGGTGGTGGGGGGTGTCACTTGTACCCTTGCCACTGGCACCCACGAGCTACTGTTTTCTCTGGACCAAGGGCTTCTTGCATTTTGTAGGTGAAACTGCATGAAAATGGCCGTCTTGTGTAATTACCATCTTCTGAAGGAAAAGAGGGCCACTCCGTCAGTGGCAGTGTGCTCTGACCGATGAGTGATGCCACCATAGGCCAGCTGCAGTGGTCGGCACCTGGCCTGGGTTGGGTGAAGCCTCCACATCACCAATTATTTCCCAGGCTGTGTGAAACTAGGTCTAGCACTTGGGCTGGTTTCAATTTTCGTTAGCAAAGAGATGTTGACACTTCCCTGGGAGCTTCCTCCATCCTCTCTCCCCGGCAACCTGCTGGGTTAGTAGGTTCCGTGACCCTGGGTAGCTCCTAGCTCACCCCTTTCCAGGAGTAACAGAATCCAGCAGTCCAGTGGCATCAGGCTATTTATAGTGGCTCGACCATGACCTCTACACGTGGTGGCCACAGCTGGGGCCTGGCCTGTCTCAGCAGAACCCAGGGAAGCCACTTCTTCCTCGTTCGTCTTTCCACCTCTGCTTGTCTGCCGTGCTGGCATTTTTCTCACCTGGAAGCACGTGCCTCATCATTGCTCCCTCCAGGCTCTGACTCCTCCTCGCTCTGCTGCTAGGCTGATCTTCTTGGTTTGTGCCCACTCATCATCTCCAGAACCCACGAGGCTCCCCACTGCTGAAAACCCTGCCTGCTGTTCTATGCACTGTGGGGGGCTGTGCTCTGACCTCCCATGGCCAGCTCCATCCCTCCTTCCCTCACCTGGAATGTTCCAAGTTCTGCCTCCTCAACAGAGCTTCTCGACCTGCAGAATTGAGCCTTTCGGTCTGCACCAGTGTACGGTGTTCTCTGATGGATCTGTGTGTTTGCTTCGCCAAGACGGGGGTGTCCTGCCTTCCTCCTGATGATCTTCTGGCTCACCTCTGGGCACCACAAGAGGCTCCTCATCTGGGAAGATGCTAGGGAGAGAACAGTCCAGGAAGACGCTTTTTGCAGCCAAACAGTACCTGGCTTTATTTAGGACACCGGCTCATAAATAGTCACAGTGCTCTAGGCAGGATGTGGTGGCCGCCAGCAACAGAACACAGCTCCCGGCGTCCGTGGACTGACCAGCAGTCACCGTGAAGCCTGACGAGGCCATCACTTGGGCGTCTGGCCAGGGCCCGTGAGAGTGAGGGGGACCGTTGGCGTGTACCAAGCCCCTTCATAGCTTCTCACCAGCCAGCCACCTCTTTGAGGACATGAAACGGAAACTGCAGAGTTCTCAGTCTGCAAGGAAGGAACCACAGCTCTTTTGAGTGACCCCATCTCAGTGTTGTCATTGGAATGTCTGCTTGACATATTGCATCCAGCCCAGTAGATTTGGGGGGCCAGTTCCTAACACACACACCTGGTATGAGGGAGTCCGCTCTAGGTTGATGGTGGGGCAGCAAGAAGGAGAAGGCACGAGGGCATAAAAACAGGCTTGCATTACCCCATGCCACCAGGCATCTGTGCCAGGGGAGCTTATGTGTGTGGGTGTCAGAGAGACCCTCTGCCATGGAACCAAGAGGAATTCTCTTAGAAAAGAAAAAATAAATGTTTGGTCCATTTTAAGGCAGTCTCTGATACTTTCTATTAATGACATTTACACTTTCCCCAAAGAATAAAAATGAAGCATTCTGTGTGTAACAACGTAACTTTAAAAAGGAGAAAAAAAAAAGTTCTGCATTTTTATAAGACTTGATGTTAAAGGATGTGGTTTCAGTCTGTACAGTCCCCAAACTGTACAGCCGTCAAAATTGCACCCCTTCCCTTGGCGCCCCCCGTTCCAGGTGCCCAGTCTGTTTGGGATTCTTGTTTTCTGCAGGACTGTTCCTCTCCTTGCCAGCACCAGTTTCCCTTGTCTCCTTGTCTGCGGGGGCCTTTTGTGTGTGTGTTTTGTCTGTGCAGTAAATGTATATAACATAAAATTTAATATTTTAACCATTTCTAAGTGTGCAAGTCGGTGGCATTAATTACATTCACAATGTTGTGTAACCATTATCACTGTCTATTCCCAAAGCTTTTCCATCACCCCCAGTAGAAACTCCGTACGCATTAATCAATAACTCCCCATTTCTTCTTCTCCCCAGTCCCTGGTAACCTCTCATCTGCTTTCTGTCCCTATGAATGTGTGTATTCTAGATATCTCACGTAAGTGGAATTGGACAGCATTTGTCCTTTTGGATCAGGCTTCTTTCACTCAGTATCATCAACCTTTTCAAGGTTGCAGGGCCGTTTTGGGCTTGGGTTTGGCCTCGGAGGGGCTGTCCCTAGCTCTCCGCTGCCTCCGCTCCAGCCTGCCTCTCAGGTACGGGGGTGAAGGAGGGTGGGGGGTCAGGCGTTGGCTGTCTGGAGGGCGCTCCCACTTCGCAGCCACACACCACTCACAGGCCATCCCAAGAATGGCCTTAGGCACTGGGGGGACCTTTTGGTCAAAAACCTGGGGTGTGATGAACCTGGCTGGAAGCCTCTGGAGAAGGAGACACCAGAGGACAGGTGGCCGCAACAGTTCCCTGGGCAGAGGGCATGGGGGCAGGGGGCGTTCAAAGGAGAGTGGCCCAAGTGACGAAATGACTCAGCTTGGTGTGACTGGTCCTAGCAGGTGACTCCGGGGTTTTGAGCTTGGGCAGACAGCAGGTGATGCTAGACTGGGGAAAGGTGTGACAGGCTCCGTTTTAGCCATGCTCCCCCCACCTCCTTCCGCAACTCATCCCGTCCAGTGTGGCACCCACTGTGGCACCCAGGTGCAGAGCAGAAAGGCTGGGCAGAGGCCACCACGGCAGCCTTTGCAGAAGGCAATTTAGCTGGAGATGTCAAGAATTATCAAGCATTCCTATCCTTTGACCCATGAATTCCATTTCTTGGAATCTGTCCTGAAAAGGAAATGATCAGAAATACAGACCAATATTCAGGCCCAAAAGCTGTTCCCTGCAGTGTTATTTATAATGGGCTCAAGTAGGAAACAACCTAAGCAGCCAATCACAAGGTAATGACAAGTACATTATGGTAAAATATTACACGGCTATAAAAATATTTGCAAAGCAAAACAGGTGTTTTCATGGTGGAGGAAATGCCTGTGACAAAATGTTAAGCAAAAATTTTTAAAGAGCAGACTGTAATTCTCCTTATGCATTAAGATACCAAGTATATAAAGAGCAAAGATCACAGGGGGAAAAAATAAACAAACACAGAGGCCTATGCCAAGCTGCTTGGTACAATTATGGGCCTTTTTCTCCCTATCTTTACATCTTTCTTCACTTTGCAAATTCCTTTACAAAAATTGCACCACTTTGATCTTCAAGACAACAAAGCAATAAATGGGAAGAACAAGGCCCTGCTCCATGTGACTGAGGAGGAACCAGAATTTGGAGGAGTGGGGGTATGGAACTGGAGGCCTGGCTCAGACCCATGAGCCATCTGGTACCTGAGGGTGCTTTGGAGGGATGCTGAGGCAGTGGGGCAGAGGGTAGAGGTGGCGTGTGTTCACCAGAAAGAGAGTTGGCTTAGACCAAGTTGCAGTAATAAATGCCTTAAAGGGCCTAGCAAGTATTGAGTGGAGGTGTATAATAGGGAGTGGTGGAGACTATGGCAAAATGGAGAGCATAGGCCCCGTGTAAGAGATGTGCACTGCTCAGCTCCAGGGGTTGATTGCCATGTGAGAATGCAGGCCCATAGGGCCAGACCTTCCATTTTTCCAAGAAGCCAGAAATCCGTATTTTGACAAAGGTGAAATCTCTTAAACCCCGGCACCTAACTGAAAAACACTTTTACACCATGCCATCCCCTGGTGGCCAGTAGGCCAGTTTGTGGCCCTTAGCCTGTTTCTTCTCAGAGGAACCCTCCTTAGGCTCGAAGGGTCACAGGGAGTGGTCCCCGGCCGGCAGCCCCTGGCACAGACTGAGAGGGATTTCCTTCTGTTCTTTCTCCCAGAAAATGAGCCTCCTTCTCCTCTGGTCTCTGGGATTATTGACTACAATATGCCCCTGACCTCCACGTACCTGAAGCAGATGAAGTTACGAGTGATGAATTCCCAGGAGCAGGTAAGTGGCCTGTCTCCCCTCACCCACCTGGATGCGTCCCAACTGGCCCAGATGTCCTCAGTTCTTTCTGCGACTTGGGGGCCGCAGCCTGTGTAAACACACCGAAAATCAAAGAGGCCCTTATCTGGTTATCTGGGCTGTGCAGGGCCGGCCGAGGGGAGGGGAGGAAGGGAAGGGACAGCCCGGACAGGTCTTCAGTGAAATCCAGGAAGCTCAAGCTTCGCGAAACTTTCCCCAAAGCCAGGAGCAAGGCAGGGGCTGGGTGGGAACTGCCGGCCTTGGCTCCGGGGCCTGTCCCTCTCTGTCCCTCTCTCTGCCATGCCCTTTGTCTGCTGTGACGCTCATCTCCCTTCCCAGGGAGGTGAGAGAGGAGCCCTGGCTGCCTGCCTGTGGCCTCTGTCCCTCTTGGGGCCCACACCAGCCAGGAGGATGGGCCTTGGAGGGTGGCCTGGGTGAGATAAGACCCTGGGGCCCCCTGGCTGTCCAAGACTCCCCAGCTGTGGTTTGCCAAGGGCCAGCAGGCGCCATGGAAACAGGCTATGAAAAGAAACCGTCTCTTGCCTGCCTCCCCACAGTCCACCTTCCACCCCCCTGCAAAGCAAGCAGCCTGGCTGCCTCTCACAGAAGCTTAGGTGAGTGCCACCCCCACTCCCTCTGCCGCCCCTAACCCTGGGACAGTCGATCCTCGCACCCAGCTTCAAGCGTTCTCATCTGTCCTGACTTCTGAACTTACCACAGCCTTGTGGGCTGACTAGGGGAATGGGTTCTTTCTCGCTTCCCCCGTTGAAAGACGAGTTAGAACTTGAGTCTGACTTCTGGCCCTGGGTGCATGCTGTCCTGCTCGCCGCGGGTCTCCTGAGCGTGTGCGCGTGCGCCGAGGGGGTTAATGGCTCTGCGGCCAGCTTCGTGGTGATGTGGCAGGATGTGTTCGGGTAGCATCTGGGGCCGTGGTACCCAGTTTGGGGATTTAAACCAGTTGGCTTGAAGGTACTGAGTTCCGTGCTCCCCCAAGGAGGGAGGTGTTTCCCCATGCCATGCCCCCTAAAAGGGTTGGATGAAGCGAGCTTCGCCCTGGGTGGTGGAACTGTTTGCCTCTCTGAGTCTCCCACTTATTCTCACCTGAGACTCTCTGTCCTGTGAAACTTCAAGTAATCAAAAATAATTTCAGTGGGGAAAATGGTGTTGGGCTTAGGTTTCCAATTCACAGTGACAAAGTTATTTTCCCCACAAGGATGTCAGTAACAATGGCACTGGTTTTGTTAATAGTTACAAAACCTGGGTACCACTGTGCGGGTTCAGCGTTCGATCTCCTCTAACCACTGCCAGGGAGGAATTCGTGGCCTCACTTTTCCTGTAACCACACGTGCTGTCCCAGGCACCTGGCTTCTTATACATTTTTATCCTCATTCTCATCCATTGCCAAGAAGAGTGAAGCACAAACAGCCAGGTGGTCCAGCGCCTACAAAATGGCACCAGGTCTAATTTACCGCTAGAACCAGTTGTAGCCAATGCAGTGCAAATTAGGTCCCCCCACTAAGGGCTTTTGTTATATTTGATTTTGTTATAAAACTTCTTAGCGTATTTTCACTTGCATCAACAGAGGGAAGGGGTTAAGACTATTGGTTAAGTGCTTTAGCAAGGATTCAATCATGCAACATATATTTATGGAGCCCTACTCTGTGAGCTGGGCCCTGGGCATGAGCAAAACCAGACACCCTTCCTAGATTTTCTTATGTTCAAGGGGGAGATACACACCAACAAAAAAAAATCACACACTAGCTCATGGTAGATACCAATACATGACTGAGGAAGAGATTAATGGAGCACAATAGAGCAGCCGGGACAGCGTGTGGTGCTGCGAGCCCTTAGAATGTGGAGCTGGCTGAGGCCAGGGCAGCTCGCCTCAGAAAGGGATGCTGAAGCTGATGTGGAGAATTGAAGGGAAGAGTGTCCCAGCTGGGGGAGCAGCTCGTGCAAAGGCCCTGTGGCTCCAGGGAGAACAGGGCCTGCGAGAGACGAAGAGGCTGGTTTGGCCGGGTGAGGGTAAGGAGGGTAAGGAAAAGGGGGGAAGTACAGGGTTAGGCACATAAGTGCTTGGTGGGTGTCCCTGAATGAACTTGTAAACAAACTGGAACACATGAAATGAATTGGATAAATTCCCCCAGCAAAGTCTGCGCAACTACTAAAGGAAGGGAGGACTGGGGATTCCCTTGGGAATCCAGCTGGGCCAGGGTGGAGGCTGAGGTTGGGGTGGCCTCTGCTTACAGTGGGGTTCAGCTGTGTCTCTCTCACCTTCGTTAGTGGTTTCCCAGATGGGGGCCCCGCGTGCTGCAGGAGGTCTAAGGTGCAGGCCGTCCTTGCACGCCCTGGCATGCGAGGCTGGCTCCCACTGCGGCCGGGACCTTTCATCCACCCCTCCCCACGCCGCATGCACCACGCGCAGTGAGGACCGCACAAGGCCTCGGCCTGCCAGCAGCACACTTGTCCCCACCACCACCACCATTTTTTCAACAGCCTGGCATGTAGCAAAACAAGAAATCATGTTGCTTACCAGATTATTTATCTGCAGCAGTGAGGAAGGGCCAAGGACCCAGGAGCCTTTGATTCTTCACCTTGAGATGGGACTAAAAATACATGTACTTGAATTAGTAGCTTTTTCCTCTAAAGCCAAGTGAGAGCAGGGCTCACCTTGGGGCGGGATAGCCAGCCGCCCCAACACAGTCATGGGACACACTCTGTAGCTGTCAAACCCGACCTCCCACGTCAGGGGTCTGGACAGGGTTTAGCTCCCTGCAGCGTCACACAGCCTAACAGGGGACACCCATAGTCTTTGATGCAAGACTTTGATTAATGCTGAACAAGGCTCCATAACCAAAAACTTTGGATGGGAAAAATCCCAATAACCCCCCCCCCCACCTCCCAACATTGCACATCCAGGAGACAACCCTTAGTCTCTCCTCACTTTGCTTTGGTCAGATGATGTACAGGTGGTGGGGGTTTCTTGAGGATGGGACAGGATCCCTTTCTTTCAGTTGGGTCAGCTCAATAGGCTGGGAAATGTGTCATTCTCCACAGAGAATATTAGGTAATATGAAAACCCAATAATGATTTTCACACAAAGAAAAAAATTCTTCCTGAGGTCTGATTCAACGTAGCAAACACTTCTGGAGCGTCTCAGCCCACAGGGCGCTGTGAGGGTCAGTCTGCACCCTCCCAGGTCCTCACACACAGATACCGGAGCCCTCCCTGCTGCGGGCTCTGGGCCGGAATGGGGAAGGGTGGCCCGATAAAATCGGTTTTTTCCTTACTCAGGAAAAATCTTGTAAAGATATAAAACAGAAATCACATCAAGTTATACAGAACATGAAGATATTTTCTTGGAGGGGGTGGGTGGGGAGACTGCATGAAACTTGAGCTGTGTTAGAGAATGCTCCATGGCATCCTCCACTAAGGCGAGGGGCCAGGGAGCAGTGAGTCCCCAAGCTGCCACCCCTCGAGGACCCCATTCAGGGCTGTGTGCAGGATGGGGCAAGGGAAGGGCCAGCGTCTCTCCTTCACTCAGTCACTGGCTTTGTTTCTGGTCTCATTCAGTTTTCTTTGATACATTTTTCGTTTTTAATTACACATGTACTACATGGGCCTCTGTGGGAAAATCAGTAGCCAAAAAGCAAAAACGCAGTGATAAAAACCACCATCAGCCCACCGGTCAGATCATCGCTAATATTTTGGTGCTCCCCACTCCCACCAAGGCTATTAAATAAAAAGGGGATTATCCCACACGTACCATTTTATAACCTGCTTGGTTTTTCTGCTGCTGATTTTCCACCTTATTCTGAGTCTCTTTACCCTCTGGGCCTTGACGTTTCCATCCACCAAACAAGCTGGTTATCTAATTTTCCTACTGTTCATTCATTCATTCATTCAAGGGTGCACTCTGATCCAGGCAGTTTCCAGGTGCCAAGGAGACCGCGGTGAACAGAGCCACATCCCTGCCCACGTGGGGCTCCCCAGAGCAGAAAGAGATATGAGGGAAAATAAACACACACGCTGGTGTCTGCAGGAAGAACTTGAGTGGAAGAGGGACAGGAAGAGAGCACCCTGGGTGGGTGCTGTTTCCGGCAGATAGATTATTAATCGGGCACCTCTTCGGGGTCCGGCACTTCACACACCTCTGCAGGGCTGCATTATTATCCTCGTTTTACAGATTGCGCAGCTGGGGCTCAAAAAGATTCAGCACTTGCTCAAGGCCACACAGCCACTAACAAGCATTTCCCCCCCCCAAACCTGTGCACGTACCCCACACCCTGTTCCTGCATCCATACCTAGGTAAGGATGTACTCAGAAATGGCTGTGCCACCTCGAGCGAAAGCGATATGTGCGTGTGTGGAACCCATGGGGTTTGGAGAGATGCTGGTGGAGGGTTCTTCTCGAGGAAGGCAAGTCAAGTTGAGGGCTTTGGGTGGCCAGGGAACTGGGCCGCCTTCAATGTAAGGTACTTAAGGAAGCCTTGGAAGAGAAATGTGGCCGAGGGTGGGGAGAGGGTGGAGTCTCCTCCTTTGTGTGTGCCGAATTCTCTGCAGGGATAGAAATATAACTTGATGCATTACGTGATCTTTCCTTAGAGCACAGTCTTTGGACCAAGACATTGTTACAGAAAGCAGATATGGGAGGAGAAAGACACATCATCTGTGCTCCTTTCCCAATATGCTTTTATCCTACAGAGGTGGAGGCTGAGACCCAGAGAGGGCCAGTGACTTCCCCCTGCTCAACTCCTTTTCAGTCCCCACAGCCTCCCTCCCTGTGATCCGTCCCAAGCAGGAAGGCTGTGGGCACCTCCCCTGCCTCCCCCTCTCCAGCCCTCGAGAGCAGCATTAATGTCTTAACGGTTGTTGTGCAGTGTGTAAAGTGGCGTGTTCAAGTTTAAGCCATGATGGAGGCTCTTACTTGCCTCCATTAACCTCTGCCTGCCTCTCTGCCGTTCTTTCCTGGCCTGAGTTTTCCTTAGGTCGTAGAGGGCAGGGAAAGAGGGGCCAACCCTTCCTGGGAGGGCACACATGTGGGTAGCCTATCCCTGTCTAGGGCCCTGGGGCCTCAATGTTCTAAGCTGTGATTCCAACCCACCCACTCACTTCACTGTTAGGCCAAAGACCCTGGAGTCAGGCTGACAGTACCAGAGCCACCACCTAGGAGCTGTGTGACTTTGGGGAATTCACTTCACCTCTCTGTGCTTCTTTTTCCTCTTCAGTTACTTGAGAGTAGTAATAACACCCCTACCTTGTAGAGTTATCCTGAGAAGTAGATGGCATAAAGCAGGGCAAGGGCTTAGCACAGCACAGGGCCCATTCGAAGCACTGAGGAAATCTCAATTACCACTACTGCTATTGGCAGTAATATTCATATGCAGCTTTTGTTGAATAGCTGTACTGAATGACCTTGCACAAGAGACAGTATAGTTGTTCTCAAGCATCAATTCCCAGTAGAGGGGATAAGACAGCAGCCACAGAGCTGGAACCCAGGAAAGAAAACAAGAGAAATACGGAGGAGTCGGAAACCTGCCAGGCCGTCCAGGGGAGCTGGCGACCCATTGTGACAGGCAGGATGGGGGGTGGGGGGGTGCATGGGGAGGTGGTCTTTAAACCAGCCTGGAACATTGGTCAGAACTTTTGGTTTGTTGTCCTTAAAAATGACAGACATTTGGTTACTTTTAAATGGGGTTTGGGCAAACAAAAGAAAGCCTGGGTGAGGGGAGGCCTTCAGAAATAACAGCTGAAGCAGGACCCGGGGCTGGGGGAGGCCAGAGCCAGTTTGGGGAATGGTGAGGAGGCTCCGAGAGTCCAGCTGGAGGTGGGGGAAGAGGATATGTAGAGCAAGGGCCTTCCTGGACGGACAGACGGATGGACATGAGGCCAGCACAGGGGAGCTAGGCAAGGATTTGAGCAGGAAGTGAGCACAATCTGACAGTGGAACCTTCTCCCAAAGTGGAGAAGGAAACAAGCCCACCCTGAAAAACTCTCTCCACATTCACTTTTCTTTTTAATTGTGGTAAATATATTTAACATAAAATTTGCCATTTTAACCATTTTTAAGTGAATAATTTAGTGGCATTAATTACACTCACACCATGTTGTGCAACCATCACCCCCATCCATTAGCAAAACTTTTTCATCACCCAAAACAGAAACTCTGTACCCATTAAGCAATAACTCCCCATTCCTCTGACCCCTCATAACCTCTAGTCTACTTTCTGTCTCCATGAATTTGCCTATTCTAGATATTTCAATTAAGTGGAATTATACAATATTTACCCTTTTGTGTCTGCTAATTTCACTTAGCATAATGTTTTCAGGGTTCATACACATTGTAGCATGTATTAGAACTTCATTCCTCTTTTACAATAGAAAAATATTCCCCTCTATATATGCACCACATTTTGTTTCTCCATTCATCTGTTGATGGACACTTGGGTTGTTTCCACTTCTTGGCTGACTTTATTCACTCTTTAATCATCATCTTTTGGACCAGATTGTGGGAGTAGGGAGGGCAAAAGCAGAGTTCTCTTCCTTCTTGCTCTGAGCCCTACCCCCTTTTTGTTGCTTTCTTCTCTCATGAACCTTCCCAATCTCCCTCCTGCTCAGAAGTACTCCAAGAAACTGGGCAGACCCAAAAGAGAAGCAGATCATGGATTAAAGTGAGAGCTTGTTACTCACTCATAGTGTTCTTACCCCATGAAGAACCCATGAGTGCTGACTTTGACACCCCAGTTTAACAGTTTGATGACACTGCTGATTTCCAACCTCCCTCCCCCAGGCTACCTTGCAACTGTGTAAACTCTGGGAAGAAACAGCAAAATGGAAACTTTGCCACATCTCCTGCTACCGTTCTGTGTGTGTGAACTTTGATGGTCTCTTAGAGAAGCCAAGTTTCTAACGTGTTTCTTTTAAGTTAAAGAGTCATTGTCAAGGAATAGAAATAGAATTTAGAACTTCTAAACCACTAGAGAAAATAAAAGAAACAAAGAAAATTCCAGCAAGATTAAGAGTGAATACATGGGGAGTAAAAAGAAACAACTCAAAAGGGATGAAATAAATAGAAAACATAATGTAAGCTAACAGGCTAAAACCAAACATCAGTAAATCACAATAAATGTAAATGGGTTAAATTGACTATAAAGAGTCAAAATGGCTCAGATAGGTTTTTAAAAATGGCAAAATCCAACCATTTGGAATTTATAGAAGATTTTTTTTTTAATGACACAAAAAGGAAATTGAAACAAAAGAAAGAGGGGGCAGTGCTATTACTGTCAAACAAATTAATGTCAAGGCAGGAAAAAAAGCACTAAGTAGGGCAAAGTGGGATCTTTTATGTGGGCCAAAGGTGCAGTTCCCCAGTGAGATTTCAGAATCTCTTGATGTTGGAGCTGTGCCCTTGGGGGAGGTTGGGTCTAAAGAGCACCTTAGGTCTCACCAAGAGAGGCAGAACCTTTCTTTCTGGACCGGTGGGAACAGGTTTGTAGCCCATAGCACATCTTCCATATCATCAGCAGTCTCTTTTTCACCACTTGCAAGTATTGCTACTGTTTTGCAGTAGCCACTACTATAGGTCAAACTCTTCAAATTTTGAACACCTCCGTCTGCTCTCTGGAAATGTGCATGGAGCAATACACAGCCTAACCCTCTCAAATTTGTGAGAATGTGTATTCTGCTACCTCGGCTCTACCTGGGCTCACTGGCTAGGGTACACTGGGACTATGTTCTCAGTCCTCAACCTCTCGTCTGTCTTCCTGATTGCCTTCCTGGGACTCCGCAAGCAATCCAGGGAGACCCTTGGCCATGCTGGTCTGCTCCTGGCTTCCTTCCCTCTCTCCATTTCTGCCTCCTCTCAGACCCCCTCAGCCAGCCTCTCAGATCAGTTTGTCTTTTACTTGTTTTATAGCTGAGCATAAGAGACCAGCTTGCCTCCTTGAGAGCATAAGAAATGCCCTCAGTGCCACCGGTCACATCTGAAAATCTATAACCCAAACCTTTTCCTGTCTCAATAAATCCCTGGCACTGCAGAAAGTTTGTGCTGTGGCAAGAAAAACAAAGAGCAACAGAGAAACTGACCTTGACCGAGGCTGCTGCTTGGATTTCTCCTGGCTAAGAATGATCCGTGGAACATTTCTGCTGTGAGAGGATGTGTAGTTGGGGCAGCAGCTGTCAGCTCCTGCCCTATGCCTGTGAATCCTCCTCCAAACCCACAGGGCAGCTCAGAGCTTCTGAGGGGGACCTTTATCTTTTTTGCTGTTTTTAATTTGTATTCACTTTTTATCAATAGGATACATTTTTTTTAAAGTCATATAGAAAAACAGCAGACCCTGCCCCAGCCTCCCCCACTTCAATTTCCACTCCCCAGAGACAACCTCTTTTCTTTATCTTTTAGCTATCTCTTCTGGCATTTACCTTGTATTTCTAAAGAACGTATTTCTAAATAACATTTATTATTTCTTAGCAATAAATAGTAAAAAAAAAAGTCATTGATTTTTCATAAAATATGTCTTGCTATAGAAGATAAGTATTTACACTTTTATGCCCACTCATAAACACATTTATTATTCTGTTTCCTCCATCTCTCAACATGTCTGCATCTCCCTATTTATATAAATCACTATTCATTATATTATTATTAGTATGTATATATTTATAGATGGGCCAATTGGCATGGTATGATTACATTTGCTTCTTTGATTCCCTGGAGTTAGTTATTGCCTCTTTTTTCCCATCCTTAACCTTTTATCTTTTGATCTTGCTTCTGGCATGTGTGTTTTGCAATTTTAATTATTTTATGTACTCAGATTTATCCATTGTTTCTTTAGTGGCTTCTGCATTTTGAGTCTTAAAAAGACTACTTCCACTCCACTTCCATCTTTTCTTTTAGTACTTTCATATTTTCACTTTTTACAGACTTTAATTTTCCCAACAGCTTTAGATTTACAGAAAAATTAGGAAGACAGTTCAGAGATCCTCTTATACCCTGCACCTAGTCTCCCCTATCATTAACATCTCCTTCCATTAGAATCACACATTTGTTACAATAAATGCACCAGTATCAAGATATTATTATTTACTAAAGTCTATATTTTATTTAGATATTCCAAGTCTCTGCCTAATGTGCGTTTTCTTTTCCAGGATCCCATCCGGGTTACCATGTTATGTTTAGTGTCAGGTCTCCATAGGCCCCTCTTGGCTGTGACTTCCTCAGGTTTTCCTTGTGTTTGATGACCTTGACAGTTTTAAGGAGTACTGGTCAGGGATTTTATAGGAAGCCCCACTATTGGAATTTGCCTGATGTATTCCTTGTGATAAAACTGGTTATGGGTTGTTGGGAGGAAGACCACAAACCCAGAGTGCCCTTTCATTCCAGTCTCTCAGGTGTCTGTAGGCTCAGCATGGTTTGTGATCTGCTATTGGCCTTGGCCACACCTGGACAGTTCTCTCCATTGTAGTTTCTTTTTCCCCCTTTCTGTACGGTACACCTTGGAAGGAAGTCACCACGCACAGCCCACACCTAAGGAGTGGGGAATTATGCTTCCTCTCCTAGAGGGCAGAGTATCTACATAAATAACTTGGAATTCTTCTGGGTGGGAGATTTGTCCTTCCTCCCCCATTTAATTTGGCCACTCATTTATTTATATCAGGATGGACTCACGGATATTTATTTTATATATTTCAGGTTATAATTCAATATTATTTTATTTTGTTGCTCAAATTGTTCCAGCTTTGACCTCTGGGAGCTCTTTCAGTTAGCCCTTGTGTCCCTCTGACATAGCCCCGTTTTTGTGGGGTGCTGGGTTTTTTTGTTAAATGCAATTTTATTGAGATACATTCACAAACCATACAGTCTATCCAAATGTGGGGTGTTATGTCATTGCTGTTGGGCACCTCCTTACTTGCTGGCCCTACAAGAAGCTCCAGACTCATCTCTATTT
The DNA here is from genome assembly GCA_004027775.1 of Bradypus variegatus. Classification (NCBI taxonomy): domain Eukaryota; kingdom Metazoa; phylum Chordata; class Mammalia; order Pilosa; family Bradypodidae; genus Bradypus; species Bradypus variegatus. The sequence continues at coordinate 2,496 of PVKY010000884.1, read as the reverse complement.
CCTGTCACTGGAATCAGCCACTTCTCCAAGGAGCCCTGATTCCTTTTATTGGAGAGTGGTATTAAAAACTGAGAGCTGGGCTCTAGGTCTGCTCATTGCCACTGGGGTGGACTTCCTTTTAGGCCCTCTCAGTTGACAGCAAAAAAATACATATTTCCTATTTTTACATTTAATCTTTGATCCACCAAGAGCTTATCCTGGTATATGGTCTGAGATATGGATCCGATTTAACCCTTTTGTCTAAACATCATTTATTAAATTATATTTTCCCATTGTTTGGAGATGCCACCTTTATAATTTACTGAATTTCCCCATAAAACGGAATCTACTGCTATTCAGTGTGTTGGTCTCTTTGACCATTCATGTACCACCACCACACTGTTTTATAAAACTTTATAATATGTTTTAACATCTAGTTAGAATGGTTCCTCCCAGGTTTGGCCTTCTTTTTAAAGTTTTTCTGTAAATAAAACATGGTATATACATACAATGGATATTTTACAGACCTAAAAAGGAATGAAATTCTGATACATGGTACAATGTTGATAAACCCCAAAAACATTAAGCTAAGTAAAAGAAACCAGACACTAAAGGATAAATATTATATGATTCCACTTATGTAGACTACCTAGAATAGGCAAATTCATAGAGACAGAAAATAGATTATAGGTTACCAGAGGAAGAGGGGAATAGGGAGTTATTACTTAATAAGTACAGAGTTTCTGTTTGGGGTGATGAAAAAGTTCTGGAAATAGAGTGGGGATGGTTGCACAATGTTGTTAATGTAATTAATACCAATGAGTTGTATGCTAAAAATGATTAAAATGGTAAATTTTATGTTATGTGTATTTTACCACACACAAAAATAATATTCCTGGCTTGAAAAAAAAGTCACTTAGCAAACAAATTGTTTCTTTAATGCCTAAAAATGTTTGCATCCCCTCCTTTGTGGGGGACAGTACTGCAGAGGCACTGTTGATCTGACCGCAGAGGCTTCCAGCTGACCCTTTTCTGGCAGGCCTTTCTGGTCACCAGACAAGCAGGGTGGGACTGCGACCAGCCAAGAACGTCATGACCCCAGGGTTGGAATTTGGAGCTGTAACATTGACAGCCCTGCTTTTCTCATCCTCTTTACCACCGTTTCAAGCAAAATGGGGGCATTTCTGAATTTGAGAATGTTTTCTTGGAAACATTCTTTTTTTTTTGAGAGGACAAAGTTAATTGTCAAACGTGTTTATTATGGGGCATTATTTCAGTGATCAATGCATGTTTAGAGCACCTTGGGTGATCTCTAGAATCTTGCTGCAGTTTCCAAATGCTCAAAGAAAACCAGCCTTTCCACTGTTTTGCCAAGGCAGCCTGGATTCAGAGAGGTCTGCTTCCCCGAAGCTGTGCGGGAAAAGGGTAGGAACAGCCAGCCCCCTGTCTCGGGAGCAGTATCCTGATGGAGCTGTAGTGGACCTCTGAAACTGAATGGCTTATTGTCCCCAGCAGCTCCTACAGGCTGCACCGTTCCCGGCTACAGATGTCCATCCTCCTAAACGCGAGGGTGCCGAGGTGGCCTTTCAGCTTCATTATCCCGGGGTAAATGCCTACCGTGCCCGTAATGGACTGGTGCGGGTGCCGCGGGCCCGGCTGGCCTGGGCACGCTTTGTCTGCATCGGGGAAACGCTGGCAGCGAGGGCAGGCGCGGGGCCTCCAGAAACGAGGGGGGCGGCAGCTCTGTCTCCTCGGAGCCCTGCAAAGCACCCTGGGTAACTGCGCTCCCGCTCGCCGTCTCTAAGGACCGAGACATCCAGCAGGAAAGGAGGCGACTTTCCCGGGCTGGGCCAGGAAGGAGCAGCGCGGAGCGTCCAGATGGTCCCTGAACCGACGGCGACCTCGTGACCCCCGACTCTGGGCCCGGCCTGAGACCCACAGGGGACTTGTCTTGTGGCTCAGTCCTGGGTTTTTTTTGTTTTTTTGTTTGTTTTTTAACAGCTGTACTCCTAACTCCAGTTTTTGGCGCGTCTCCTTCACCCAGATCGGGTGGGGTCTTTGGGTCAGGGCGCTGTGTCCGACCCTCACTGTTGGCTTCATTTTGGTGAGGGCGAGGCCCGGGTGGCCCCGCCAGCCTCCCGCGAATGCGCGGGTGTACCGGGAGCTCTGGCTCTGACCGGGCTGCTGAGCCACCCGGCGGGGCCTGTCGGATGGGACCCACTCCCGGCTCTGATGCGGGAGGTCCCTGCAGCCCAGAGGTTCCGTGAGGGGCAGGCCCGGGCCCTTCCCCAAACAGGTCCTGTCACCCCAGCAGGCGGGAGCCAGGAGGCCCTCCTGGGCCGGTGGGCGGGTCGCGGCTTTGTAACCAGACCTGGCGGAGGCGGGAGGGTTCGGCTCTTGGGCAGCTGATGTCTGGAGATCAATTAGAGATAATGGCTTTGGGTGGACACGAAGAAGCAAGGCCAGGCTTTTTCCCGGTTGTGATTGTGTTTACCTCATTAACAAGCCTTTTTTTTT